>JAQFZJ010001089.1:0-12753 GCA_034695645.1 Folsomia fimetaria
AGAAATCAATTAAAGTTAATGAATTACGGAAAAATTCATTCTCTCTTAAAAGTTGACGAAAAAGAATTAACAACTTTATATCTTCATCATCACTTATCAGCACTTTTTCAAAGGTTTTGTAATCAAATTAGAACACCAGCAGCAGTTTTTTTTGAGACGGGACTTGAAGCTGACAAAGTATGAACAAATGAATTACAGGAATTCAATTTTTTCGATTAATTTTTCTCGCTGTTCACAATTGAGTTTATAAGTTAATTGAAAATCTATAAATAAAAATGTTTCGAATGAAATTTTCCCATGATTTTAAAAGTAGGATCGTTTCTATGTTTTTCGCCAATTTAGAGCCCTGCTTAATAAAAAAAATACACGAATAAGAGAGTATGAGAAGAAAGGACACACAATCACTGAATGCTCGCAATGAAGGAACGCAAAAAATCATTTTATGAATAATTCTCATTATCATTTGTGATTTATTGTTATTTTCTAAATGTACCTAAAAAAAAATTTCAAAATTTGTATTACAACATTGTTTAAAAAGTATGGTGAAGATGGTGCCATCACGGTTCAAAGTTTTACTTTAGTTAGTAGTTACTTGCTTTACTAAATAATAAATATGTTCACGTGCTCCTGTTTCCACTCTCAATAAATAATTTATTCCCAACCAACCAAAGGCTGCCTGACCTTATAGAGTAAAGCGTGGAAGAGGAGAACCTTTTCTATTTATTTCAGGTCCAAGTTTTTGGGTGGACTCAAGTACATTAAATATTTAAGAGCAGAATGTAGAATTCTAGAATTCGTGAATCCTATTGTACCGCAAAGAGGAGAAAGTGAGACTTGTTTCCTTGTACAAGATTTTGATATTTATGGAACATCAAAATATACGTTTATTGTGAATTGAGATCAAATTGATACCACAATTTTGATAGCAAAGTATTTGGATGGAATGATTTATTTTCTAAATGTGTGGATGCTTCCTTCCAAAGATCGCAGCTTTGACAACAAGTCCCTAAATAATTGATGTGCAGAACATTGAACATTTAAAAAATTCATTGGTGCCTCTGCTCTCCCTTCTTTAATAAAAGATGTAACCAGAAATATAAAGTAAATTCGGCCATAACCACACCACACCCAAACTGGTCGATAAATCAATTGAATCCATTCAAATTTCAAAATACCTTTGTTTTATCAATTATATATATTTGGTTATTCGTCTTCATCTACAAATAACAAACACGTGGTAATTAATATACAAGTCAGGCCTTGTATTGGAGCAAAAGTTTGCATGTTACATATGTACAACAGCTTACAAAAAAATTCATGTTATAGCTAATAGGATAGAAAAACTTGTCATACATAATTTGTCAATGCCTTAAAAGAAAATATATGTACAACTTTTTAGATCATAGTCTATATGAATCAGATACTCAAATATTTACAAAATTGTGTGTTTATTACATATAAATCTACAAACAATATATTGTTTGTGCAATTATATTTGCACTACTTTTAATATTTCACATTTTGTAAATATTTTGGATTCTGATTAAACTAAAGAATTAAATGTATAAATAAATAACATTGTGCACGTCATGTTTTGTTTCTTTGCAACTAGGACAGGTTGAATTCTGTGATATGTAATTAAATATGGCTTGAATATAATGGGCATCAATTGACCTATGAGTGGATTATTTCATCAGAGTCTCAAATCTGCTGTAACACCAACAAGATGATCTATCAGAAATAATATAACTATGTTTACGCCGAGGTGTATACATACATACGTATACAGATATATATAGGTATATACAAACTTTATTTGACATCACTTTGAAATTTTACAATTTAATTTGACAGGTGTTCCATCCCCTGTTTGCATTACACGGGAGAGACCCTGGCGGATATGAACCGTCGTCTGACCTGGACCTCTGTGTTGGGCCAAGAAAACTCTTTATTTATTTATACCAAGAGTTGAGCAACAAATTCCGCAAAACAAAACAATTTCGCTACACAAACCACGTTTATTATTTTAAAACATGAAGTTTTAAAGTAAAGTTTTGGGTGGCAATTACTCATCGATTGTGGACTGGTAAATATTATTTTAGTTTACGAAGACGAATAAATTGTTGAGCAAATTTGGTTACAAATATATCACTAATGGAGGGGCGAAAATAAAACCTTGTAATAATAAGGGTGGATAATTGCGGGTAATTTTCATTATATATTACTGTGACGCATACAATTGATAGGGAAGAATGGGTATTTATTATAATGTCTATATGCTGCCGAAGACAAATTGAAATAAGGTTGAATTCATGTATATATTGTACAATCCTCTGAATATGGTTGTTAACTAAAAAGTAATCACAAAATAAATATCATGACAAATTTAAAGTATTCAATATGTGAGATTTGGAATATAAGAAATTACAATGGAGTGAAAGCACAGAAACTATTTCTCCAACTCTTTATTGGATGCCAGTCTAACCAAAAACACATACTGGCAATGCAATGTGTGGTCCCTCCTCATGAGTCAATTTGAGACTGATAAAAAACAAAAATCAACAAGGGAAGAACAAAATATTCAGAAGATTGCCAATATTAAATAGAAATAAGATATAGAGTGATTTTACTTCATCGTGCAGTGATATTATGTAACATGACCAAAATTACAACTAACAACTACTAACCACATCATAACGTTGTACATACAATGGTTCTATCCGTGTATTCCAGTTCAGTTCAATAATGGCAAGAGACCACTGTTTGTTTGTAGAGGATGCAATATGGACCATATACAAGTTGTCCGTTATCCAGGGAAAGAGAAAGTAAAGGAAGAAAGCTTAAGTTTGTCTTGTATGGATATGCTCCGAAGAATTAGCGACTTATTACACCTGTAAAACCAAGGCAGAAAGTTTAACACGATCCGTGTCACGATTTGAATCGTGTAAAATCATCACACACCACGTAATATAACACAAGGGAGAAAGAAGGGAACAACAATACCGCACAGTGCATAAAATAACCGGAGGCTCGATTCCACATATAGTGAAGTGAGTGAGTCGTCGCTTTTTTTGGGGCTGGAGAAGCACGTTGCATTCAATTGGGCTCAGTCTTGTGTTGGAGTTGGACTGGAGTAACCGTATTTTTGAGAGTGGTTTTAGAGGTGTCTCAAACTGTCTCAAATTTCTCGTTTGTTAATTGTCATCCTAATTTGCACACTATACATAGATTGATTGTCTTGTTTTAAAAACAAGGTTGTGCTATACTAGATACTAGATACGGAAATTAAAGGGAACTTCAGATTTGTATGGGAAATGAATAGAGAATATAATAAGTTTGTACTTTGGGGAACTTGACACAGGTGTAAGTGTGCTCATAAGAGTGTCTCATCAGAACAATGATGGGGGCCCACACCCCCACCGATCACTCCCAACAACAACAACAACATCAACCCCAACAGCAGTACTGTCTTCGCTGGAACAATTATCAAAACAATCTCACAAATGTTTTTGATCAATTACTGCAAGCAGAAGCATTTGTTGATGTGACCTTATCTGCCGAGGGTCATTCTCTTAAAGCACACAAGGTCGTATTGTGTGCTTGCTCTCCGTATTTCCAAGCCCTATTCTTTGATAACCCGTGTAAACACCCCATTGTCATACTCAATGGAGTTAAATGGATGCAACTCAAAGCATTGACAGAGTTCATGTATAAAGGTGAGCAATTTTTTGGTTGAAAGATTGGAAAATGACCCAAAAATTTATTGTATCTAATTTGGAATTTTATTTGGATAAAAAGGTGAAATCAATGTTCAACATGACCAACTTGCACCATTACTTAAGGTAAGACTCGCCTTTTTTCAAGTTAGATTCATGAGTACATAATGCAATTATTACATATTATTCTTTTCAATCAATGCACACAGGTTGCAGAACTTCTTAAAATCCGAGGTCTTGCTGATGTCTCCCATTCACGCAGCAATGCCCTTACAAATACCACACAACCCAATAACAGTCAAATGAGTAGTAGTGGTGGGATCCCCCCATTCAATCTTGGCGATTCTCATGACAAACGTCCCAATCCAGCCGACTTTCTCTCAAACTCTAACCACTCCCATTCTGGCTCAGAGTCACCATCTGTAAATGGTCATGGTCGGCGAAAACGGAGGAAAATGTCGACCCCTGAACGAACCCCCAGCCCGGGTGGTGCTGATGATAACTCCATGTCAGGTCCAGAAGATGTTGAGCGCGACCTCGAGGATAATGATCGAGATCTCGCAGTATCCATGTCAGTCAACCCAATACCGTCCACTCCCACTGCAGCCGACTTGCAACGCGTCCTCGGCTCTAATCACGGTTCCGCTTTGCTAAATCTGCATGCGGCCGCCGCAGCCGCCGCAGCCGTTGCTGCGACAGGTGGGAATAGCGGGACAGGGCCGTCGCAGTCCGGAGGTGGCGGACCCTCTCCCTCCACCGCCGGAGGAGGGGACATGGATATTAAGCCAGGAATTGTTGAAATGATCAGAGAAGAAGAGAGGGTAAGTATATAGAAGAGTACACGGTTGCTATGTAATTTATTTTTCTCTTTATTATTATCATTATAAAATCCATCTAAAGTTTATTGTAGAAATCACCTTGAGGTTCATTCAACATCTCTTATTTAAAAATTCCATTACCACCACCACCACCACAATCAAAGTAAATTATTAGTCCCACAAAAAATTACGTGGAAAGAAATAGCAGCGACTCTTTGAGTAAAAGGGGAATAAGAATAAAATACAGCACAACAATGGCATTTCATGTAACATTTCTTGTTCCACTCGACTCACAATAATAAAACTAATAACGATTATTATTTTTATTATTAAATAAAATACCAAATGAACCAAGAAACAAGGCAAAAAGCAGGGAAGACAAGGCAATGCCAAGTTCGTTAGCGAGGTGGATGGGAGGGACACAAAAAAACTTTATTCAAAAGTTAATAGACGTGGGGTCATGCATGAATCCGAATCAACCCTTCAAAATGAGACACATCTTTTTAGCATTTTAAAATTTTAGTTACATATTTTCACCTCAAACGAAAATCCCATGACTTATGATCATTCCTCACCATCCAACAATTTTGGAGAGAGAACTGCTAGAGAATTTCCATTTATCCGTTAATTAATATTAATAATACTGGCGCTTAATGACTATAATCTAAAATATTCATGCAGCTCTCGCATTCGTATTATACAAGCAACTCGTTCACAAACCCCTTCTTCCATCCATATCCATCCATATCCACAATATATATAAACTTGTATACATACTTTCATCCATATACAAGTATTATTATTGTACATATAATAGAAGAGCTTTTCAACCCAGTCTACATCATTTTATTTATAAATGATGAGGGGATTTGTTGTAACGAAGCAAAACAAAAACTAAACTGACTCCAAGAGTTGTTGTGTATGTCGTCGTCGTCGTGTATGCCGACATTATTCTATATTATGCATTATTATTATACGTCGTGTATGCCTGCAAACATTACTTACCATTAATTTTAAGTAATAATTTTTATCGCTTTGTCGAGGTCGAATCCATTTAATATTTATTATTCTCTTGTCTATTATATTCATCTGAATAAATATTCCCCTTTTTATTTCGTGCTTTGTAACCATCACATGTAAATATTTTTACGTCATATTTTTTACCTTGTGTAAAGAAAAGTCGATATAAACTGAAATTTTTGGTTCTGGAGAGGAAGAACTTATAAAAGCATTAAAAGTAAAGATTTCTTTTTAATAGAAAATAAACTCAATTTGTATTTACAATCTGTAGTAGGTACAAATTACAAATCTTTATGCCATATCTTATATGTTCTTGCATGAGAGTGAAAAGTATAGTGTTTAGAGAAGTATTTTGGATGAGAGTAATTTAGAAAATGAGATTTTTAGAGGTATAAATTAAAGTGAGTATTAAGATTAAAAGGTGAATGTGGAGGAAAGAGGATGCAAACAGGCAATAATTCAGGATTTGAATTTATCTCCATCCTTTGGGAAATTAGTCAAATTCTTAAGAAAAAAAAGAGAAGCTAAATTTATACGCAAACAGCACTCGAGAAAGTAATTCAATACAGACAGGTATCTGTAAAATGAAAGAAATTGGAGAGAAGAATATTTTCCAAAATATTGTTATTTAGGCTTCCATTTAATTTCACCATTGGAAATCCCAATTGAATTGAGTTTCGTTGTGAGCAGAAAACTTTCTCCAACTACATTCCTCTGAAGTTGATACTTGATACCCATATTAAAATACATGCAGGATTGAGATTCAGAAATTATTCTTATTTTCTTTTGCATGCATCAATAGAATTACAACATAAAGCTTTGGCTGGGCTTAATAAGAATCGTATAATAAAGGTTACATAAAACATATATAATTTACAACCAATCCCTCCTTTCATCCAACCCATATTATTATTATATTTATTATATGTTCCATTAATAGTTAGTTGGATTTGATCATCAAACATTCTGTGTGTGTATGTATATATGTAGTTTTTGACGGACTGTCTGAAAGACGGACGGGTTACATATTCATACGCACCACCCCACCACCATCACTGCTACATAGATTCATTCCTATTTATTTTTGATGTTAACATAAACATTTCCCTTGTTTATTTTACTTTACTTTCTGCCTCGATTTGCTGAAGTTACATTATTACTTGTACTACCTACCAACACGGCCCGAATAATATTCTGTTCTGCTTCTCTCTTTTCTCTCTCTTCTTCTTCTGTCCTACCTTCAAACTGTTATGTTGGCTTTGGTGGTTTGGTTTGGTTGGCATTTGCCATATTATATAACTTACTTGTTTTATTTTATACATGAGCGTTAGTAGCAGCAGTGAGTCATGTATTTGGTGGAGTCCCTTCTCTTCGTACCGTAAATAAGCAAAAGCACCAGCGTGCATGAGTTGGTGTAAATGTAAATATGAATGGCTGTAATTTGTCTGTTGCATTAGTTTCCTATGAAAACATCATGTTGTATCCGAATGTATTATAAATATTATATGAGTAAAAGAATATAACCTATGGTTGGAAGGAAATCATAGGTCTCGATATTAAGGATAGATAGATGGATGGATAGAGAAAACAACACAACAACACGGTACAATTTTGTGAATATATGTGTTTTGTTTGTTTTTGTCGTGTAGAATAGAATTCGCGAAGGAGTTGATTGTGAGGAGGAACTCCACTTATTTATTAACAATTGCAATCTTAGCAAAAACCGGACAATCAAGATATTCCAGCATTAATAATAATTTCTTTTGTACATTTGTGATTTTATTATTATTTTGGTAAATGGCATCAACTCGTACACACACACACCCATACACCATCACATCACCTATTCTATTGCATTTCATTTCATATAATAATATTTTATTCTTTGTATTGTGCACGTGGAGCGAGTTGCTCTGCAGAGCTGAGAGGTACAAAAGAGAGCCTGGATACAATAATAAAATAATAAATATTGATTAGAATATTCTCCTCCTCCTAAATTACCATCTGGATGGATGGATAGAAATAGGAAAGCACGGTATTATGTATATACAGAAGTAGGCATAGGCATAGGCAAACAAGCAGAGAGAAGAGAGAGAGAGAGAGACGGGCTTTAATTTATTTTATTTTATTATTACTGCGCCCATTAACTATTCTCCTCTCTTCTCTCGAGAAAATTACACGTTTTACTCAACTCCCGTATAATATCTATTCTGTATTGTGCTTGGATCGTGGATAAGGACTGGAGGCAAAGGAAGGCAGAATGATGGAAAACTGTCATTTATTTTATTTTATTTTTTTTAGCCAGAACTTTCTAATATTTTTACCCCCATTATTTTATCTTATATTCTATATTAATATTGTTACATGGAGGAAGTGGAAGGAATGATATTATATAATAACCAAATCCAACCAGCAAAATGTATGTAGCTCGATGTATATATTTTAGCTGTGGAGAAACAAATTGATGATCGTTCATTCCATTCCATGTTGGTCATGTATACAAGGAGAGAATGGCTTGTTAACATTTTATGAATATTGAATGCACTCATTTCTCCGACATTGTGATGTTCAGTTCCTTCCAATACAAGCAAATTATACTTGTACAACAACGGGAGGAAGCAGACTACACCCAAATAATAAGTATGGAGAGAGAGAAGGAATGAATATATATTAATAGAGAGGGTATAAAATTAAATTATAGAAATGAAGGAGGGGGGAGAGTAATATTTGATGGATATTTTGTTGATGAGAGCACATTCACGGGAAAAGCTACTAACGAACCAGACCAGAGAAACTTGAAGGGGAAAACTATATATGTGGGCATTTCTGAAAACTTGAAGATTTTATATACTTATATAAATTCGATATTATTATTATATATAATCTAAAGTTTTTTGAGTCATGCATATATACAATGTAATTTTAAGAAATATATTCAAAAACTCTGTTTTTTGCTAGTATTTTCCAACCAACTTTACATAAACTTTTTTTCCCTTGGTAAATAAATGTGAAGAAGGAGGAGGAGAAGAGAAAATGTTCATTCCTCTCTATTTTTGGTTCTGGTTTATTTTAGTAATAAAAATAAATATTTTATTTTTATGCGCTGCTCATCTTCCACGAAACATAACGGGGAAATGAATGAGCAAGTAAAAATGAAGGAATTTAGAAGCGAGTGTAAAATAAATAAATTATGGGCAAAGATGAGAGCATATATATACACACTGACAGAGGAGGTTTAGTTTAGTTTGGGTATGACTTTTATACTTGAGAAGAAGAATTTGTGTTAATTTTTTATCCGATTTTTCTACATCAAGTCTTCTGCCTGCATCGCATCGGGCTAAAATTATGCTCAATCTCAATGCTGCAACTAACTATATAAATAAATTAGATAGATTGCTTACTTTACTTGCAAGAAAAAGAGGGGGAGACTACATGTTTAATGTTTACTGTATATAAATGAGGAGGATAGGATACACAATTTAATTTCTGAATTTGTAGAATTATATACTTGTGCTACTTGTGCAGATACAAATTTCACTAGAGGGTGTGGCAAGCAAATAAATTGAGTTTTAATGCTAGAAAATTCAAGATTTTGTGAATTATATGGATGAGCCATAATGTGATTGCTGCTGGAAAAGAGCTGCTGGAATTCATTTTTGAGATATTTATAGTTTTATTTTTATTTAGTTTACTCACATCCACATTTCCCTTCCAAACAACTTCATTATATGTACCTTCATTTTTGGTTAGTTTATGCATGCATACTTTCCCTGGGTATAAAATCTTTACATAATGTTTGATGCAATATTTATATTTTATTTTAAGCATCTGATTCAACAGTCTGAATTTCTTATTTTTCTTTTACAGGCATCTATCTCACTTTGAGAGAGAAATGCAAGTTGTATTCATTCACACAGTACTGATATGACTAAATATTTTGTTCTGAGGGAGAAAGAGAACATTTAAATTGCATCATGGTTTATATTATGTCACAACGTTTTTTGCTTTGGTTTAAGATTTTTTCAACTGCCTTCACTTTTTTATTACTCTTCTTAAACTTGGTCCGATTTATAATAAAAAGTCTTTTCTATTTTTACCCATTTATTTTTACAACCGCACGAGGCAACCAGTGGGGGTGGGTCTGCGTAGGGCTGTATGTATGTATGTATATAGCTTCGAATATTTGTGATGAGTCGGAGTGGAGAAATTTATTTAAAGATTTAGAATCATCATATTGCACATATATTCCTTCGTTTCCAATTGAAATTGGAAGATATGGATGACTTAATTTAATTAATGCTCGCTCTGACATCCTAAAGTTCTGATGGCATTTTCATTAATTTTGTTTTGCTTTGTTTGGCATATGTATGCATACTACTCTCCGTAATTCGTATCTTACATGTATCGACAATCTCATTCTACTTTCAAGATAACATAATACATACACTGCATTATTCACCCGATTTAATGGAATGATTTTATTGCTCGCTTTTAATTTAATTTAATGCTTTGATTGAATTAAATCCAGTTTAATTAATTGAATTGGGCACGAAAGGATTTTAAAAGGGATTGGTGGAAGAAGAAATAAGGATCTATAGTCATTTTATTTTCATTTTGATGAGGTTCTAGTTTCATGCTCTTATGACAAAATACATATTTTAAATGCAATTACTGTGTGCATGAGGTTTTGAATAATTTCAAATTTTAATGGTGTTTGATTATTTTATTTGCAGGCAAAAATGCTGGAATCGGCACACGGATGGCTTGGTCCTGGAAGTTCCACCTTGTCAGGTGAGGTTACTAAATTACGAAACATTACAGAGAATTTTTAAGTTTACAATTTAGATAAATGTATTCGATTTGTATTAAAAGGCATCATGTTATATTATCCGCTATATGAACTAACTTTTTGTATGTCATGTCAACTTGACATTAAGTTATATTGACATGTGTCCATGAGTGTGCTGCTGCTTTTACTTTCAGGAAGGGTTGCTTGGTCCGTTGGAGCCCTGCTGAATAATTAATTGGAGTGATGCGAGTGCAGGTGTAAATTAAAAACGCATTTGGCCCATTGTTCATTAGCAGCGGGGTTTGTTCTTCGACTGAGCAGAGAGAAAGATAAAGAGTGCATACAACATAGGATGAAATGGTTCTGAAATAATTGTGAGCATTATAATCTGGAGCATAAAGGAAAATAAAAAGTAAAAGCAATCAATATTATTACATCAATTTCCGTGATGATTTTATTGTTCAAAAAATAGTTCTGAGAAATGCAAAGATTTTGACAATTCTAGTTTGAGTTGGAAGTTAGGAAAGCTGTACAACATTATAACAAAAAACTTATAGAAATATGCATAGTAATTGAAAAATTTCGTAACATACAATCGTGAAGCCCTTTCGTATTCCGACCCCGTCTATATTTTCTACAGTAGCTAAATTACCTCCATTACTTTACTTTTATTCAAATTATAATTCCTTGCTCACTTTGTGCTAGCAACCAAACCAAAGAATATTTATGGGTTTAATACACGCAAGTGATAAGTACAACATGCCAGAAAATATAATGAAGTAAAAAAAACTTTTTCTACTTTTATTATTACTCCAAAAACTAACTATATTAAGCATTTGCTACATTTCCTGAAAATATTTTTTGTGTCAGGATAATTTAGTTTATGCCATCCATGGATCTAATTTTGTTTAATATATCTCAAACACCCACATTTTTGAGGTAATTTATTAATTAGTAAATTAGATAAATGACTTATCTAATCAACGGAGAAAAATCGGATTAATTTGTGGAAAGAAAAATATTGGAGTTTGTTAAATTAGTGGCAAACCTTGATAAACCAATTTAATGAAATAGCTGTGGAAAGAATGTTTTAATTTTTGTGCGGGTAAGCTAATTCAATTGTATTCAACTTTAAAATGAAAATCTAATCATAACATTTTCGGCCATTTCCATTTAGACAAGAGAAAGGACAAAAGTGAGAGTTTTATTACCTCCAATACAATACAATATAATAATGAAGCAGAATTTAGTGACATCCTTTCTCGAAAAAAGAATAACTTACATGTATATCCAATCCAAACACAAATGGGTATTTTCGGTAAAGCCTCAAATGGGGGCTAAATAATGAATTTGGCGTTCTATACTTTGTGTTTCCCTATCTTATGCACAGACTACAAGCTGGTATTTGGTTTTGATGAAATGAAATGTATGCATGTTTGGGCTGATTGGTTGAGTTGAATAATTAATGTGAATTTTTCTCCTTTTTCTTCTTGTCTGATTCCAAATAATGTGAGACTACACTATTACCAGTACCCGTAGTAGTGGGTAGTTTGGTGTATAGGTACATGAGCAGACAGACGGGTTGGGAGTAGATGGCATGAATTATTCACTAAAAGAAATTGACGAGGACAAGACTCGATCAAATTCACTTTCAAATGCTAAGCTAAACCACACCACACTAATAAAATATTGGGAGGAGGAGGGAAGGCAATGAAAATGCATAGGAAACCAATAGCCAAACTAATTTAATTTGTTGCAAGACAGAAAAACATGATGTTTCTCCTCCTTGTTTGTGCACCTGCTAAACTTATTCTCAATAAACGGAAGGAAACCGAAGAAAGAAAATCATTATATCTGTATTTTATTTCTACTATGAATTCTGACTGCGTAATGCAATATTATGCCTTATTTGAACAAATTACATTTATGCAAGGTTTCAGCAATAGAGTTCCATGAAAGGAAGAATCTTTACATATCTTCGATATTTTCATTTTTTATTAAGTTTTATATAAAGTGAAAGGAAAAGAACGTTGCGTGTCTGTCGTGCTAAACTTTTGTCACTCCTTAATGAACATTTTTCTTCCCTTTTTGTTTAATTATTAATTACCACCTGGACTCTATACATATATGCGTTCCCTATAAACGAACAAAAAAGCAACCCAAGCACACATTATTTCTTGTGAAAAAAAACGCAAACAAAACTTATTTGATTTAGTTAGTTACAAAAAATTTTAGTGGTTAGTTAGTTTGGTAATACGTAATTACTGTCGAGTTTCTTTTTTCCACCAATCAAATATTGAATTGCTGTCGTTCGTGTCAAGTCAATCACAAAATAGAATTAATAATTCACTTTATTAGCTCTTTATTTCATCCAATCAATTTAGATTTGGAGATTGAAAAAGAAAAAAAA
>JAQFZJ010001090.1:0-12748 GCA_034695645.1 Folsomia fimetaria
ATAAGACATAAAAAAGTACTGCTAAATTAATCTCTTCACCAACCAAGCCACAGAATTGACATTATGAAAACATCACTCTCGAATCTCGATCTACATACATACATACACATCAAGTTGCATTATATTTGACAGACAGAGAGGATAAAACTCGTAAAATTTTAATGTCAACCAATCTAATCCATCTTATTGGAGGAAAAATATTATTCTATATTTATAAATTAGTACTTGTCCTGTCCCTAGCATGCATATTATCACTAATCTTGCATAGGTGCAGATTGTTATTGAAGAAGGCGAATGTGAATGAATTTCGCGTTAAAAATAAATATCATCTCGACATTTCATCATTCGTATTCATCATCTCAAATCTTTATCCTATTTACATTTGCATGATATACAGCGGCTAAACTAAAGCGATTTACAACATCTTTATCACGAAAGACGAGACGGTCGTATCTTGGTAATGTGCATGGTGGTATCAAATGATGCTGTTGGAAGGATGAAAATAGTTCCTTTTTACTCCTCCATCCATCTAAAGTGATGCATGGAGTGATGCAGTGACGAAAGAGAGACCTTAAAACTATTTTTGTAGTGCTATTGACTATGCTTTATTATGCACGTAATATAACAGCTACATATGCCCTGGCCTGGATGGATTGGAGGAATCTAATAAAAAAGACTGCGCGTATGTACATGATGAGATGACCACTTGCAAATACCTTCTCTCGTCTATTTCAAGTACATTCCCAGAATAACTCACTCTCGGATGTCTTATAATATTGACCGTGTGGAAGATAAAGAAAGGGAAGATCCTACCAAATTGCATGCAGCAATCTCAAAATGTAATATTCCACTCCACTCTAGATAAAAGCAATGCATTATTTATGTAAATTAAATTTATCCAATCAAGTGAGAGAACACTTAAAAGAAATCAGATTGAAAACAGATGGAAATTAAAATTAAAACAAACAAGAAAAGAGATGAATTTACCAACGAGACCAACCACCCACAATCCTATCAACTTATCTTAAGTACTCGCAGACGTAAATCATGCAAAAGTTCTCCCAGCACCACATTTCCACCCGATATAAATATCATCTTATTAACTTAATCTTCCTGATACTGAGAATAACACAAAAAAGCTAGTCAAGTACAGAAATAGTAGTGAATTCGAAACATGATACTTTTTTGTAAGAAGATGCTGCTGGTTGGAAGCAATAAAGAAATCTTATATTTTATTTCCATTTTACATTCATCTATCAGAAGTAGCTCATTTTACATCCGTCATCGTCATGATATTATTCAATACGCAGGAATCAGTAATCCTGTTCTGTGCATGATGTGAAAAGAAGATGAAACCACTTGCATAAGTACCATGATGAGCGTAACACCCTAAGAAAAATAAGATCGAAGCACTTGTAATGAATTGAACCGAGAATTTGAGACTTTTCTTCTTCCTTGACGCTTTTCCTTACTTACTTTACAGCCTATTATGTAACCAACAAACCTAAAAGGATATGTACAAAAAATCTTTAGCTTTGGTTCCCAGCGTTCCACGTTGCGTTATTGCTCTCGTCGACTCGAGTCTCTCGACTTTTCGTTTATTTTTAGAACAGGTTGTTATACTACAATCTCTATCTACACACGCTCCGTTCGTTCAGCAACGCTGCTGCTGCTCGCAAAACAACAGCGAGCGATCCGTCGGTGGTGGTGCGATGCATGGTGGTTGCCTTATTCGCTTCGTTCGAGTCTTTCTATAATACAGTTGCTTTACTTCCCTTTTAAAAAATATTGAAAACACCACACCAAGAGATGAACGTCCCTTTAAGCTTGGGTTGGTTTGGTACGTACGTACGTAGTACAATAGGCTCACAAATCTCAACCTTCTTCATCCCAACAACAACCTGACTGACTGATCTTTATATTATTATTGCCCTCTCCTGTCTCCTATTCGTCATTTCACTTTCTTTTACTTTTCTCACGTTTAAACACCTTATTAGCAAAGGTTTTCAAAAAGTTGAAAATCTCATAAGTGCACCATTCACTATCTATCTAAGCATTTTATATGAGGGTACATAGAGGGACGGATACACTTTGCATTTTATAACTCACAACTTATTGCATCTCGACACTTTTCTTATTACAATCTAACTTACTATTTGTCCCATTATAAAGACCTTGGCTTCCCTGATCAATAACAAATACCACTAAATAGACACCTGTATGTGCCCTGTTGTTGTATAAACTGTTGCATTAAAAAAGTAAAAAAAGAGAACAAACATTTTGCCTTGCTTTACAAATAAAAAACTACACACCCTATACTTACAGAGGCGATCTAACCAAAGCATTCCATTCCAATCCAACCATACAACACTAAAAGCTAGCTAAGTAACTAAACTGGAGCTGTTCATAAAGAGAATAATATATTATAAGCATTAATAGCTACGTTAGGTTAGCTGGTGGTGGTGTAACATTTTATAAGGTTTAAACCTACGTTATATTAGTCACAATCACTATCCTCCTATTCTATACACACGGCCAACAACAAGTGTTAGTTCATCCACTTTATTAGCTCATTTCCTTCAGTTTCATTTCATCAGCAGAGTCGTCGTGGCTAGCTTATTATTATTATCCTCCCTCCGTGGGTCGCAATACAGTAGTCACTAACTCAGTCCCTGCCCTGCTGCCCTCACTGACTTGACTGATCTTTCCTCCTCACTTGTTTTAGTTGGTGTTTTATTTTAGTCTGATTCTGATCTGATTCACAAACTTAAACTTACTTCAAACCACCTATCAGATCAACTCCAACTTTTAAGGAGTGTGAACATTCGGGCTAAATAACAGAAACTCACACAACCAAACCAACGCCTAGCTCTAATTTCTAACTCGACAAGTTCTAAAATATTATTGCAAAACCTTTGCCTAACTAAACATCGCAGCATTACTTCAACTTTAACCTACACCCGTTTTCGCAAAAATAAATCTTAATAACTCCAGCAGCAGTTGTATTCCACTTCTTGGCCTAATTACATTAGTCTTGCTGATAATTGTCACGTGTGATTAATTTCATTAAGTTAACTGTTTCCTATGTGCAAGGCTTTTCCATATTCCTCCTGTTCGTGTCAGTGAAGAGTAATTATAATCAGTCGTTGAAGCTCATTATTCTCCTGCAAATAATAAAAATAAGTGAGTGAACTGAGCCGAGGCTGAATGGATTCATCCTGTTAAAACACAAACCATTCCATTCAACTATCGATTCTGTGCTTTTTGGTGACTCGAGTGAGTGGTTCCAGAGTTCCAGGACACAGTCATTCATTGCAGACCAACGATTAACCAAGTGGCAATTAATAAAACTTGAGAACTTCTGCTCCGCCTGTTAAAAAAAGTTCATTCCGATTCATGGAAGTGGAGCAAGAGCAAAACACGGGTTTTCCACTGTAATAATAAAAGGAAGGTGATTGGTCTTTAATATCATCGAATAACTCGGTCGATATTTTTAACGTAAACGGAACAGAACTGACTAGAGATAGAGTTGACGACAAATCCGCAGCAGTGATGTGATGATGCCAAACAGTTGGAGACTATACATCATGGAACTCTGAAACAATTTTAAATTTTTTTTAAAGATCCATTATATTAAATAAAATTCCACCCCATTCCATTAGTGCATTCGTGTCGAACTTTAAGCAATAAAATAGTAAGATTTTGTACCGTTTTGTATACTTTGTAACAAATCGTCTTCTGTGTAACCTTTGCTGGACAACGGTTTACTATCTAAATAAAAAACACAACGTTGATCCGTTGACGAGACGTGTTCTTTCTGGTGACCTTCTGACATTTCCATAACTCGTGGTGGTGGTGATCGTCGATTAACGTATATATTTATTGGGGTCGTTCGTTATCATCCTCATCCTATCAATATATCCTGAGCTGTACCGGCCTGAAATAAAAAGCAAGAATATGGGGACATGTAAAGAGGTTCGTAAACCATTTTATGATTGATTTTTATTTAATAAAGCATCAAGAAATAAAAGAAGGCTGATTGATTGTTCTCCATAATGAAAAGCCATTAAGAATTCCTAGTACATAGTAGTAATAATATTATTTCTGTAACGGATGGATGGGCTTATAACAATAATTATATTATTTTGACATACGTGTGAATGACAAAGCGAGTATTGCAATTACATTACAGCAAAGGCAGAAGGTTGTGCATGCATAGTTTCGTTCGTTATTATTTGCTTTGTTCGTCAGTTCTCAGTTCAACCCCATTCTATTTCTATTATAAACTATTACATCACAATATCATCACGCAGAAAACACCTCCTCACTTTACTCATCTGTCCATCCATCCATCAAACTTTATGATATTATAGAATCAAAAGACTCTTCTTTTGAGATGTAGCATGATTGGGCTTGCCTGCCGTGCTGTTACAGATGCTACACTATGTGGGCAGTTTGTCATGTACGTAGGTAGGTAGGTATATTTATTATGCATGTGCAGAATTTGATGTAACACAACAATCGGCTAGAGTAGTGGATGCAACAGGAACCACGATATAAAATATTGCGTATTTTATTCTATACCTGCGACAAGCCCTTCCTCCACCTATCTTTCATTGCTTTACTTTGCTTTGGTTCTCTTATAACTGACTCAAGAAGTGAGTAAACCAGAAAAGTGAAAGTTGTCCTAATCCAATCCAATGCAATGCGAGCAAGGAATGAATATTATTATTCCAATCCCAACCAAATATCCATCGTCCAAGTCCCATCATTAAGCCACATTCAACAATTCAACCCACTAACTAACTAACTAACCAAACCACCACTACCAACCCAACCACACCACCACCTGCCTCCTCCTTGCTTAATAAATGAGACAACTAAACATTTGAAGAATAGGACAGGGAAGCAAAGGGAGGAGGAGGAGAGAATAATAATAATAGTACAACTTATCTAACCTAACCAACAAAGTCAACTAATGAACCCTATTCTTTCCTGTTTAAATAGTAATGATCTAATCCGATAGAAATAGAATGACATATTTATAACTTGTTGCAGAAGGAGTGACTAACATGTAATGTAACACTAAATTAAAGAAACAACTTTACTTTTTTTTACCCATGAGGGATGAGTAGTGTCAGCCAGTGTATCATCGTGTCGTGAAGTTAATTATAATTGTAGCGTTGTTAATACATACATACCTTTTACGAAGTGGTTGACCTGTGGCAGTTTTGGCCTCAGTTCAGCAATAGTGCAGAAAGTAACATAATATTGTAGCGTAACAGGCAGGCAAGCATCACCAACATTATTTTGGCAACATCACACAACAACTGGTTTCATAAAATAAAACAAAGTTGCATGTCTTGTGCAAGGGTCAGTCAGTCAGGTTAGGACAGGTAGGCCGGCTCTTCGTTCTTGAAGAAAAAAATGAGGGACGAAAGTAGGATGGATTGAAATAGAATTTTTGTTAAGAAGTGAATTACTACCACCAAACCAAAGTACAAAATTGTAGTTGGTTGACCGTCATATAGGATGGAAAGCGATTCCGCACTGTTCTTCAGTGACTCAATTATATTTGAAAACGGTCCATCTTGTGATACACGTACTTTAGAATAAAAAGACAATGGTATAAATTCGTTGTTCCTTTACAAATTGACAATGTTTGCTACTTCTAGTCATAATAGTATTATACTTACACATTTAGTAACAAATAACTTTTAACTCGACAGGATTCCCAGGAACAACCTGAGGCCAATCAAGGGCCAATTGTGGAAGAGAATTTCATTACCGGACCCCCAGCATCCAGGACGGTTATTGACAATTTGAAGAAACTCTTAGTACAACGACAACATTCCAGAGAAAGTGATTATGAGGTAAATTAATTGTAAAACAACACTTATGACTTACGTAACCCTTTCTTCACCGTTTATGCAACGAAAGTTTCATCACTACGATATTTTTGTTTCTTTAGAATAAACAAAAATCGTCTGGCTCAAATTCCAACTCTGATGCAGCATTCTATTCTCAATTTTCCACATCTTCATCAGAATCCGATTCCGACTCGGACACTTGTCTCATTTTTGAGGATATTTCCAACCAGGAAAACCGAAAGAGTAGTGGAGGGGGAAGGAGGCGACATCGGAGACAAAGGTCTTACTCTTCCTCAAGTTCAGCATCCAAGTCTCCTGCAGAGAAAAGGCGTCGCAAGCCGGTACTACATTGAACACATTTGTCTGCAAATTACAACATACGTTCACTTAATCATTCACAATTTTAAAATTATAGACAAAAAACAAAAAAGTATTGGTCAATACCACAGAAGCAGCAAGTGTACCGACTCCAACTTCGGGGGACCTCATCAATCAAACAGCCTCCAGGGGAGACGACTCTGCAAATTCCACTTCTTCTCATAAAGATTCTTCATCGGGTGAAGAAAATGCAACAAATTCTGTCCCCACATCCACCATTGACCCACTCAACTCGTCAAATACTAATCGTCTCCCAAAATTTAGAAGTAGACGAGACCGCAACAGGAAACGAAGACGTTCTGAAACAAACTATGCAAACGATCGCCCTACCACAGCCACAATACCGACCATTGTCATTTCACATATTGAAGAAGATAATGGCAACATCAATAATTGCTCGTCGAATAGTACGACAGCAGCAGCAGCTGCCAATTCACAAAACCAGGCAGCTACTACTTTACCAGTAAATGATAATGTTACAAAGTAAAATAATTCCATACTTCCTTCTTGGAGTAATCTTTAACCTACACCAATTCCATAATATACATTTCCAGTCGGCTAAACAAATAGATTTTTTATATAGACATTTGGTTCTTCATTATGATACTTGTACTGCAGCACATAAAGAAGTTGACAAAGAGGGCTTTCCTTAAGATAACGTTATCAAGATTTACAATTTGTTACACATTACTTTTCTACACTTAATTTTGTGACTTGGTGATTATATCTCATAATAATAGTAATATAATAATCGTATCTCGTGTTGACTTGTTTTGCGTAATCAATTTGGTTCTAAATTCTAAATGACGTTGCATTGTATGATTATTCAAGCTATAATTTAACTAACATGTAAGATTGCGACCATAACTATAAACTCGCCAGAGATTTGGAACAAGGAAAATTCTCAATGTAGAATAGAATAGAATCTGGTTAATCATTCTGACGTAAATACTGGAACCATGATACGTGTCATGTGTGACCAATATAAACTTTCTCATTAACAACACAGGGAAAGCTATTTTGGAATAATGTTAACGGGATGAACAACCACGTCATTATAAAACAACCATAAACTAAACTAATCAGATACCAATACCAGACAACAATTAGCCTAATTTAAACAATACTAATGTTATCTTTAACCAATATCGAAATTACAATTCCAAAGGTCTAAGTATATACTAAAGTCCTATGTAGCATTATTAACATTAGATTAAACAATGGTTAAATCCATTAGCCAACAAATAGCCTCTCAGAATTTGCTACCAATTACACCTATAGTAGTTCTCTTGAATTGGGCTAATACTGTTTAGTGCCTATTTTGGGCTAGTATTGTTAACTTGAAACCGATGACTTTGATCCAAATTGAAACTTGTGTAAGCTAATTTAAGCAGTTAATTATCCAACAATAATAATCTCCTATGCATTTTTACAGAATCTAAATCTTGCAACTAAAACCCGTGAATTCTACCATTATCCTAATTGTTATAGTTTGACATTACATTATAGCTCATTACTATGTCTTATAATTTTGTAAATAAATATCCTACCAATTTATTTTATAACATTATGTTTATGACAAATAAATTGAAAAGTTCATTTAAAACTGACATGTTGAATTCAGTAGATCCGAAAAAAATCCAAGATTCAAAGGAAAAATGGAATTAAAAATACATTAATGTCAAGTCAAACCTCGGCTCGACTATGAAAATCATCTATAGAAAACGGAAACTTTTAATTAAAATAATAATAATACCCTCTTGAGTCCTTTGGGTTCAGAATTCTAATTCGTCTAGATTATCCCAATCAAATGAATCATTATCACGAAATTCATTCTTTTTCCTCTCACGTCCAGCATTTTCAAGTTCTAACTCTATGTTGGACCAATCAAACGTTTGATCTGCAAGTGAACTTTTTCTATATCTGGGGGTGTCGGGTCGTGAGACAGGTTGCATAATTTCCTCAAATTCCTCATCGGATTCTAATTGAATGGAGTTTGAAGGAGGTTGATCTGCAAGTGAACTTTTTCTAATCTTGGGGGTGTTTGGTCGTGGGACAGGTTGCATAATTTCCTCAAATTCCTCATCGGATTCTAATTGAATGGAGTTTGAAGGAGGTTGATTTGCAAGTGGACTTTTTCTAATCTTGGGGGTGTTTGGTCTTGGGACAGGTTGCATAATTTCCTCACCGGATTCTATCTGAATGGACTTTGGAGGTAACTTCTTTGGCCGTGACTTTTTCTTCAATTTTTTCTTTTCCTTCAATGGATTGGATCTTGGGGGAAGCCCCTTAATAAGTTTACACAGCTCCTCATCGGAATCCACTCCAGTGGTAATTAACGGAACAGTAGATTTTTTGGGGGATCGGACTGGCTGTCTTTTTCGTTTTCTATTTAAAAATTAAAACAATGTCGTTCACTCAAATGAATTTTCCCACATGAATATTGGAATTACCGAGAATAAGTTCTCATTTGTTTTTCCAGTAAAAACCCATCTTCAGCAGTAATGTCATAAGGATCCACAAACTGATCTTGAGTACCTTGGGACGAATTGATATCCCTTACAGAAGTTTTGTTCACAATTAACTCTCTTTTATAGCACGGCACAGATTTATTCAAAATTTGAAGGGATTTTAACTTCATGTTTTCACGGATGGCTCGTGGGAGAGGGTCTGAAACGTAACAAATTAATTAAAATTACCTCTGGTCGTAATTCATATATGATTAAAAAATATATGTAATCATTGTGTAAACCTTCCATCATGGATTCCATTGTCACATTCATACTGTTGTTGGCAGTAATTAAGTTCGAATGTTTTTTATAGTTCCTATCGATGTCTGACAGAATCTCTGGACTAGAACATGGCACGCGAATTCCGCCTGGAGTTTTGATTACATCGACATAAGAATGGGACCCTGAAACATAACAAATTAATTAAAATTACCTCTGGTCGTAACTCAAATATGATTTTTTAAATATATGCAATCATTTGTAAACCTTCTATGATGGATTCCATCGTCAAATTAATACTGCTGTTGGCAGATATTAAGTTTGGATCTTTCCTATAGCCCATGTCGATGTCTGACGGGATCTGACGTTCCCCATCTGGACCAGAAGATGGCCCGTGAAATCCGCCTGGTGTTTCGATTACATCAACATTGGACCCGATAAGACTTCTACTCTGGCTTTCGCCATCTGAACCAGACCATGGTATGTGAAATCCGCCTGGAGTTTCGATTACGTCAACATAAGCATGGGACCCGATAAGTCTTCTACTCTGGCGTTCGCCATCTGGATTAGAACATGGCACGTGAAATTCGCCTGGAGTTTTGATTACATCAACATAAGAATGGGACCCTGAAACATAACAAATTGATGAAAATAACCACTGGTGGTAACTCAAATATGATTTTTAAAATATATGCAATCATTTGTAAACCTTCTATGATGGATTCCATCGTCAAATTAATACTGCTGTTGGCAGTTATTAAGTTTGGATCTTTCCTATAGCCCATATCGATGTCTGACGGGATCTGGCGTTTGCCATCTGGACTTGAAGATGGCCCGTGAACGCCTGGTGTTTCGATTACATCAACATAAGCATTGGACCCGATAAGACTTCTGCTCTCGTTTTCGCCATCTGAACCGGAACATGGCACGTGAAATCCGCCTGGTGTTTCGATTACGTCAACATAAGCTTGGGACCCGATAAGTTGTCTACTCTCTTCAACCTATAGCACAATAATAAAAGTTGTACAATTAAAAATCATGCGGTAGATAGTATTTGTCAAACATAAGGTTTGAAACATCCGTTACATACAATGTCCATCAGTTTCTTTGGCCGCTTGCACATCTCTCCATTCTGAAAAGAAATAACGCAACGACAAATTACATTTGCGTAATTTTATAAAATAATTTCAGATATATACCGAGTGAGTTGGAAAGCTCATTTGATGCAGGACCCTTTCAATAACTCCAAGGTCTTGAAAAACCAATGTCAAAGAACAAATATTATGATCATGGAAGTCTTCTAGATCATGAGAGATTTCACTAAAAGAGTCCTTTAGTTGAAGATGAAGAAATATCAAACAATCAAGTTCCATGTTTGATTTCTGTGTAAAATCTTGGGTTTGAGTTTCAGGCATGAATTGACTTTGGCCTTCGTTCCTTCGAACCCACGACACACAAATTGAATCTATCTGTTCACTATCAAGGTTAAAATTTATCCAGGCGTTGCTTGGGATTGCGAAAAAAGAATGTATACGCCGACTTGCAGCACTGAAATCTACCCATAGCTGATCACTGTCCTGTAAGTATATTACAAACAATGATATTATATGGCATGTCTTCATACTGACAAAGCATCTAAGAAAATATAGTAACAATTGTTACCTCTGGAGGTTTCATTTGTTCTTCTCCTGCAAAAAAATATAGGCATGGGACCGAAGTGATTGCCTTAGCTCGGGATCCGCGAACGGTTACATTAATAGCGTTCAGAAAGTTTCTTCCGACCTAAAATATTTATCTATATAAAACGACTCCATCCAATCCAGTCTGAAATACCCAACAAACTTGTACTTACCAAATCGAAATCTCCATTTTCAAGCAACAATTTTTTGGTTTCAATGCCCACAGAAGGAAACGCTGAATTCAGATACTGCTCCGCAACCTCATTTCCTGCCCAGGTAAGCCATTGCTGCACTAAAATTACTAGGAAATACTGACAAGCAAAATCGCCGCATTTTGAAATTTTCTTCTCTAACAGAGTTCTAAAAAGAGAACAAATGACAATACATTATAATTCGACAGAGCTAAGAATGTCAAGCATGCATAAAAACATACGCAGCGTATGAAGTATTCTGCGTCCAGTTAAGTAACTTTGCAGCAGCTCTACGTTTTGATGTTTTTCCCCACTCAACAAGAATGAATGTGACTGGAATATTGATAACATCCACGTAACGCCAGGAGTCCGTCTCAGAAACCAGTACAACAATCTCGGTCAAAAATTTAAACGTAAGAGCCAGGAAATTCAAGAATGGTTTTTGTGGCGAGTCTGATGAATTTTGATCAAAGCACCACTGTTTGAGATGGAGCAAAAATGCCTAAAAAACAAGACATATAAGAACTTGATATTCTTTAGCTTCCTAACAAAATTGTCTATGGCACCTACCTCTAAAACATTAGAAAACGTGGAAGTCTCGTATTTTAAATCGTCGGTTTGGTTCCCCTGGTCCAATAAAGGCAACAATAGTTTCAGCACTTCTACGAACAATTCTACCAGTTCATCCATCCACTGAACCAGATTGCCCATCAAGTAATTCTAAAAAAAAGAAATTCATTGCATTTGACATTATTAGAAGTCAGATAAATTCCAAACAAAATATTCGAACTATAATTTCTTATTCACCTTATGCATTTCATACGCAGCCGGAATAATTCCATCCAAGTAGTCAATAACATGGGTGAAAACCTTCCTTCTCTTCTTGCGATTTCGAGAGTGAGCCTTATCAAATCCAATCACCAAAGTTCAATTTCAGATATCATGACTTATCACCTTCTAATAGAATTAACCCATTATTGCACTTCCAACTCGTTACCTTTTTAATTTCCCGTGTCGCCAAAACGATCTGCTCCTTAGTTGCGGCACTTGCGCCACATTCATCGTCATCCAGATCATCGATCTCCATCTCCATTTTACTTAAGTTAACTGTGAACTGTATATATTATTATCCCTGACGAAATTATTAATGAATTTTGAAATTTTAAAGTAATGCAAAATTCGCCACTTATTTGTGTCGAATTCGACAAAAATCGCCAATGCACAATATCTAAAATTATTTAAAGGGACGTCTTTCTTTCTTGATTACGACTTCACGACTGACTGAGTAATGAACACAACACCAAATTTTTAATGTAAATTTTCATGTTATTAATAGCATCGCAAACAAGTTGAGCATTTGCGGTAACTCGTGGCGATTTTGGGGTATTTTGATAATAGTCACCACGTTACAAATTCGCTGTCTCAATAAAGAATCACGACTGCCGTAAAAAGAAAACCGAACCAAATCTCATCATCACATCCACATTCCATCCACACTGCCCAAAAACTAACTGCACTTCTACTTGTCGTAGTCGTAGTGGTGTGGATCAGCAGCAGCATTCTGTTCATTCTGTCATAAAAACTCCTAAAAAAGACACACGGGCTCTCTCTCTCAGCAAATCGCACTCCATTTTATGTACTGGACTGGATTGGATTAAAACTTTATAAACTTTAATGTAGTAGTGTTGTTATTGTGTGTATGATAAAGCGAGGTGTGTGGATTAATATATGTGCGACAGTAGTTTGTTTATGGAGAAATCTTCAAGCGATTCAATTCAAGAAAGAATTTAATTCATCATCAACAACAATATCATCATCATCTCATAATCTCATCTAGCGGCGTAGCCTTAAATGGACATTATTATTACGGTATGTACTCATACTTATATAATAATATGGGT
>JAQFZJ010001091.1:0-12746 GCA_034695645.1 Folsomia fimetaria
ACAGTGCGACTTTGCATAGTCATCCTGTACTATCTTCAGATCTATCTATTTGGTGTCACCTATTTGATTTTTCTATAATACACAATCCCTTCATCCTTCCATTAAGTTTCCAGTCCAACACTAATTGTCAATACATACGAACAAGTTCTTATTCCTCTCTCCTACAAGCGTACAAGGTAATCCACCCATCGGAATGCTATTCAACAACGTTTTTTGAGGAATGTGTAGATAAATATGGTTAATACTCCAATTTAATAATTTGGCATGTTTAATCGTACAGCATGAATTAACAAGAGCTAAATATATATAGGAATGCATTTTTTCGCATAGAGTTATATGTAACGAAGGCTGACATGTGGTTCTGCTATATCGCTTTTTCAATTGTTTTATTAATTTTCTACTAACCTTTGGATCGGGATCTTTATTGGGTGGGTGTTCTGTGTCACTGGGGTTCTCTGTCTGTAATTCTCTTCTTGTGGAATCAAAAGGCGTGCATTAATGTAAGATTTTATATAATCATTTGTGTACAGTGTTATCTATATTAATATTCCGTTGCTTCGCTTTATTGTTGCTTTATATTTGTCCTAGTTCTGTACAATTACGTACAATTAGATAGTCCAATGACTCAATTTTTTGATGTTGGATACTGCTTGCCTATTCAACCATTGCCTGAAAATATATGCATCCAGATTTTGTACTTTTGAATCTTGAGAAATTATTAGCTCGAGATATATTTTCTACGAATGATAGCGACATATTTTTGAAGCTAGAATCAGGTTTTGATTAGTTTAGAAGGATATTTTAAAATAGTATTGTGAATGCTGGTTCGTATAGTGTAGTGTATATCATCTGTAGTAGTAGCAATTTTGATGAAATTGGGCCAGGCTCAGTTAAACAAAAGAATGTGGAATGAACATAGTTGTAGTCTTTTTGTATTTTTACAGTCAATTATCAGATCCAGTTGGTTGAACATTTCAACCAACGGGTACCTGTGTAATTGACAATGACCATTTTTGAATTTTGTATATGGATTTTTGAAATGTCTTTTTCACGGAATTTTGACTAGCGCGAAAAATATCGCTTGCAAGTCCAAGCGTCAGACAAGGGAGATGAGCCTCTATATGCTGTAGTGGATGTGGAACTTGACGTTGTGGTGAGTATTTGCCAGAGATGTGCATATCATGCGTCTTCAATATCATTTGTTAGATCATTTGCAATGGGGGTGTTCAAAGTGCAACCTTTATTTTTCTTTTTTAACCAAAGTGTCCAGCATGCCATAGTGTTGTCACCCAATACCACACCCCCTTTGCAAAGTTCCTCATTGAAGTATGATATATAATATTAACCAAGGCACCTTTTTAGGATAGAAATAATAAACCACCTCTCTGGGATTCGGCGACTTATGGTCCGATTTTTGTCCGAGAAAATGTCACAGTTGGCACTGTTGTAACCTCTGTGAAAGCTAGGTAATGTTTGTGTACATCACAACCTCTTCAAACGTCTTCGCCTTTTATAATCAGATCTACTAAATCCCTGTGATTCCTTCTCTGTCCATTTCTATACCCATTCCGGTTCTAATCCCCCTATACTTTTCAGGAAATTTGGTTCTACATTTGGTGGGGTTATTCATGTTGTTGAAGTGTGTGTTCGCAAAATGACACAAATACTCGTACCGCCGATGCACTGTTTTCACATGGCGAGTCAATGTGACTTTCATTCTTCAAGTATTGTTGGTATATAATAATATGTACTACTCCCTCGAGTATTTCACGTATATTGTACGCACAACAGTACATGTCACAACACACATTTGCTAATTATGTAGGTAAACGCATTGAAGCACCTGTCAAGTTTGTAAGCTTCTTGAGCACATTTCACATAAAGATTTCACACATCGTAAAAGCACCTGCACCTGTGTATATCACATCACTTTACTATAAGCCTAATATCAATGGAGCAAAGCAAGCAAGTTAAGGACATAAGATTTATAACACTGTCTATCTGTATTCTTAGGATAAGTTAGTTAATAAGATCATTGTAATGGAATAGTTGGTTATAATAATAATTAATTGAGGTAATGTTGTAACGCTGACCTGTAGAGAGAAACATACAGACTGGAAGCAGTCGCTGTTGACAAAGGGTAAGCAAAATACACGCTATCATTTATGTTCGAGCTTGTTGAGAATTGTTTTCATATAGTTGTAATGTAATTACTTTTTATGAAAACAATTTCGAGTTTGTTTTAGTACAATACATCATAGATTATTAAACTATACATTATAGTTGTAATTTAAGTAATACCTATTATATCATTGTCGATCGAACAGCTTTCCTCCTCTCTCCCGGACGGTTGAAGTACAAATCGACGTGGTTGATCGACAAAACCAGGTCTCAAAATTACCAATTTCTTCAGAATTTTAATCTTTCGTGTAGAGTTCACATCGACAGAATCCATCACACACATATTTTTGAGAGTGGCTGTCAATTATTTTTACGTGGACAAGAATCCTTGCTCGAAACTTTACTTTTGGAAATCGATTCGTTTTTTAGTTGAATGTAGTAATGCATTTCTAAAAGTAAGGATTTCGGCTTGGGTGGTAGTGGGACAAGTTGATAAATATTTAATGCTAACTTTCGTTGTTGGAATTCTGAAGCCACCAGTATGGGATCAGGTCGTGTATGGACCAGTACACGTAAGCTTGCACATTTATTTTTTTAAAACAGGACAATGTATGCAAGCGTGTTGAGACCGGCTTTCATTTGAAACCTAGGTGAAGGAGAATATGCCAGTGGGTGCAAAAGTTATATCAGTGAAAGCCAGGTCGGTCTATCATCATCATTCGTCATCAATGATTCACGCCCAAGAAGGACATTTGAGACTTTGTTCATGCTTTTCTCACTGAACTGACAGAATTACGCTGGACAATAAAATTGTATTTATTGACTCACATTGTAACGCTTCTTTGTTTCTCTCTGTTTGACAACTGACAATGTTTGTCGTGCTCGTGGTTGAGTGTTTCGAAAAGGGTAGACTTATGATGACATGATCTATTTTGGGATGAATGCTGTCGAATTTTGTTGTTTTGTCTATTCGTGAATCGGCACGATTAGTTTTAGCGAAACAAATTTTTGTACTAGTGATTAGTTAATTTTTGTAACTCGTGTTATACTACTAGTTTTAGGCTGATTTTTGTAGCCTATGATAATTTTTGGATTCTAAAATCTGAAACATTTTGAATTTTGAAACTTCAGAGTAAGTGATTAAGTGAAAATTCTGTACACTTTTCACGTGAATGTGTTTGTCCACTTTTGCCTAGTTTAGTCGTAGCAAGTGTAAAATATATATAGTGTCTGCTCTAGTGTTATGATATTGCTTTAAATTAAAGTAGTGAATATTTTAGGTCTGCATGATTGCATCACTATACTAAATATTGTATTATAATGGAATTTAGCAGTAGTCTACCAGATTTTTGAAAGACTTGTCTCCAGCCAAGTTTTTGGTTTGTCATAGTGGATGACAGTGCATGGGTTCGGGTTTTGGGGAAAACATTTTGATAATAATCTCACTTTTTGGAGATTACATTTTGAAGTCCGTGAATCGGCGGAATTGGTTTTTGTGGTCAATCCGGTATTTTTGTACTCTCGCTGCAGTTTTTAAGCAGGGTGGAATTTTACTACCCATGTTGACCACTATTAGAAATAGAAAAATGAGCGTGTATAAAATGCCATGAATTGAATGAAAGTTTTGTCCCGTAGTGTTAAATACTGAACTGAATGCCTTTTGTCCGTTTTGTCTTCGTCCTCTGTTGTAATGTTCAAGTTCAACATAATTCTTCTGCTGGAATATGTTGAAATCGACGGACGGAATTTCCCCCAAATTTTACTTCTTGTTTTCTACTTTTCTTCATTCCCCATCTTTATTTGAGTTTCGTATTGTTCTGTAATGATACTAATTTTGATAATGAACCTGCAGCTCGGGTATAGAAGGAAATCCTGTCGTATTTTACCGACTGATACGAGGTTCCACCGCTCAGACCAACAAATATGACACGTTTTATCTACAACAGCGGCAAGACAGTGGATTCACCTGGGCGGACATTAAGGTCAATCATCCGTTGGACTATGAGACGAACAAAGAGTATAATCTCACCATTCGAGTAGAGGTATTATTATTATTGCGTTATTATATTATTATGTCGGATTAAGAGTTATTATTAGATGATCTATATTAGGATCAGTTACTTGTGCCTCTTTCCTCTTTCTACCTGAGTGATTAAAAGTCCAATTAGTTGTTCACTGTTGATAGAGAGTAATGTTTCATTCTATTTATGGAATGACATTACATTTATATAGATATTATGTGATTGATGATTGTTTTGTTATGTGATGCTGACGTTTGTGTTTGTTTCCGATTTCAGAACAATGGAGCTCAACAACTTGTAAGTCTATTCTCATTCCAGATTCACATGCTTTAATTAATACATGTGATACAAGTCAATGTCGAAATTATAAAATTAATTAGTATCGAATTAAATAACTTAGCGCCACCATCGCATATATAATTTAACTTCTTTCGTAACAGGCTTCGGAAGCAACAATTTACATTATTTTGGAGGACGTGAACGATGAAATACCTTTGTTCACTGAGCGAGAACAGGAGACAGTTGCTGAGGGTGAGAACATTGGGACGAGAGTGAGTCAAGTCAACGCAATCGACAAGGATGGCACTGCTCCTAATAATCTGGTAATTTGAGATGACTTTCTCTCCTGCTTCCTTGCTTCGTTAGTCAAATTCAAGACAAGAAATTATTTCGTGTTCCTTATTTTCTAACAGGTGAAATATTATATTGCCAACTCGGAAGGGAAAGACTACTTTGAAATAAACGAATTCACTGGTGAAATTTTCACCAAAATTGTGTTTGATCGTGAAAAGCAAGCTGCCTACGCTTTGGCAATTGAAGGTAAAATCTTGCGATATGTATTATGTTATTGAAGTTTAATGGGAGGGGTGGGGCAGTTAGATAAGATAAATCACAAACTATCTACACTACTTATTAATATAATTTCTCAACTTTTAGCAAGGGACAGCGCTCCATCTGCCCGACCGAACAGCAATGGACAGCCTAATACTGGTGAGTTTGTCTTTTGACATCATTTTAAGATTTTGAGTTACTATTATGGCTTTCGACTTCCTTACTCAACAACTCGAGTTTTCTTCATTTTTTTGGGTAGTGAATGCATTAGCAATTAATATTTCTGCCATAATTCTATAAAATGAAGGATGCTTTTCAGGGTTCATAATTTTAATATTTAAATCCCATTCCCTTCGTTCATGTTGCATGTCGAGAAGTGGATGATGGATAGAAATTTACAATTTAAAAGAGCGAAAAGTGAATGAGGAAGGCGATAAGGTGAAAACCTTCTGAACTTTCCCTCAGCGTAATCCGTCCAGGTCTCTGGAGAATTCAATTTAATAGTTTTTAGAAACTCTTGCACTAGTTATGAATAATGGGTGATGCAAAACGTTGAGCTGCGATTCTTCTTCTACAGAATGTTTTAGTTTTAATGAAAACTTCAAGGAAATAGGATTATCATCACTCCTCTTGCTGACGGTAGACCTCAAATTCTTAAAAAATAATTTTTAATGCAAAGACAAACTTTGCTTCATTGTTCTAGTGACAGCATAATGAACTTGCTGCTGTGACATGAAAATATAAATTAATTTTGTTCTGCTCTTTAAAAATTATGATGCCATTTTATAGTACTCAAGTCATCGACTAATTGATTTAGAAAGCATAAATGCACAGCAGAGGAATTTAATCAATTTAATTGGAACTGTAGAAAAACACTGGATAAGGTGCATATGTAGTTCTCAAATATCTGTAAAAGTGTAGTCTTTTCCCATATCAAAATTAGAATACTCCATTCCATTCAAAAACTGTGGAACTTATTGATAATGCAAACTACTTAAGAGGACATCACTTCCGTCCATGAAAAGTTTGGATTGCGTGGTTGGCTGTAAATCATGTCGAGTTCAAAGAGTAGTTTAGCACTCTTTCGTCCTCTCAAAGAGTAGGAAATTAAACCTGAAGGATTTATGTTAAAAACATGAACCTCACACAAGGAAGAATTTATGGATCCCCAGTTCCCAACTTCCTTTCTCATTCCACTCTAACCAAGCAATAAGAAGGGCAACTTAACCCACATACATATCTCTCCACTACTTTACATTTAAAATTGTCTAGTCTGATGTGTTATTGACATCCTCGTGCTCGTGATGATAGATTGTATTATAGTGTCTTACCGTTTTATAATGCTGGAGAAAGGTACACAATTTCTCCTTTGCTCGGCTTCTTTTTGTTCCAATGAACAACACAGATTATAGCAAGGAAACGTATACGTTGAATTTTCTGTTTTACAGATATAATTAAATTTTACAAGTCAAACACTACAGTTTGTGTAAATTTCCGTTTCTTAAATGTATTTGGTTTGATTTCGAACGTGTTAAACACAACGGCGCATGGAGAGGGATATTGTCAGTTCTTCTGCAGACATTCTATCCCACTCGCATCCACATCAACTCTCAAGCGGAGAAAGTTCCGAGTCAGTCTGTAATTGTGGGCAGAATGAGACGGTGGTGAAAGTCGGTGGGTAAAAGTGTCAAACTATTTTCTAACCATTTTGTAATTGCATCTTTATCTAATTTATATCGGAACTCACAATCAGATTATAATAAATTTTATGTATAGAATTAGTATATAGAACTTCAAATCCACCCTGATAAATTGATATCATCTATTTTTCACGAATCTGTGATACTGTGGTGGACCCCGATTTGTGTAACAGGAAACATATTTTAAAATATTACATGTCGCGTTTGTGAGATTTGTGTTCGGTAAGTTGTGCACCTTTCATGAAAAAGAGTTAGAAATATTTGTACTCTTTATCAAAGAGAAGCCAAGTTGTTGTTCTGTGAAACTTTGCATTTTTGCAATCAGTGCCAATTCCTTGTCGAGACTGGAACATAAAATAAGTAGCTTGAGGGAATCATTTGGATATTTTGATCGGATTTTTACGACAATCCAATCAGATATTGGCTTAGTCTACCCAATTTCACATTCATGGAACGTCTAACCAGCTCATGAGATACAACCATCAGTGGGGTCATCAAGGATGTTTAGAGCCAATGGCATGGCTGACTTAAGTATAGGCTAGAGAGACGTTCTAAGATATTGCCTGGAATACTCAATTTCAAAACAGAATCATTCAATCAGAGGCTCATTCACAGAGGGTTCTGTCTGTGTTTTAAATCGCAAGAACAGGTTTAAGGACATGACGAGGTTAGTTGTTTCCGTTACGGATATATTCAGCGCTTTCACCAATCCGTACACTTTTCAATCGACAGTATTTTGATAAAGGACAGTTGATAAACATTGTTGAACTTTGAAAGAGACGTTTCTGAAAGGTTCATGGGTGGTGTCCAGCTTTTGGCAGTGTTGAAACTATTCTGCTCACCGAGTCGAGGGACAATCTAACCCGCTTAACCGCAAAGACGTGATAGTGAAAGCTGGGTTTCAAATTTCGTATTCTAAGCATGCCTAACTTTGTGTTCTGACAAAATCTTTTCGATTGTTCAATGTTCCAAAGGACAGAACCAATAGCAGGTCCAGCATGACGAGATAACTAAATACTATTAGTACCACTACTCCAACTACTTGGATAGGGTAATGATATCACCCATATCCGTAAAATACTGTGTTCTGTTGGAATTACATATGTGATTACAAAATAGGTAATCCTATCCTATTTCATGATTTCATTTGCAATACTGATAGCCATCACTGCGGTAAAGTGTAAGGATATATCGCCTTGATTGCAATCTGTGTGGTCACGTTCATTAAAACTATTCTACTGCATAGAAGACTGGGACATCCTGTATGTAATAAGAATGGAAAGGGGTTCCAAATCCTGTCTCACTTTCAGAATTCCATCTGCAGAATCCCATTCGCATTCTGATGAAATGACACGGCTGACGGCTAACCACAACTTAATTACATTATGAGCGTGCTAATGGACCTCTGGAATGTAATTTTGGCCCATAGAAAAACTGTAGAGAAGGAAGTTGAAGGTCGTCCAGGGAGAATTGTGTGCTATTGAATTTTATTGTTTGTATTTTTAATTAACTAATGCGTCTTTTATAATTTGTTTTAGTGACAAAATTCATTCGTATTGGGATTGCGGATAAGAACGACAACCCTCCATACTTTGATAAAGCTTTGTACGAAGCAGAAGTAGATGAAAACGAGGACATTCAACACACCGTTCTGACTGTGACTGCCAAGGACTTGGATGAATGTAAGTCATCTTCTTCTTTGAAATTACTTTGAAAGTTTTTTAAGTTACTAGAAAAATGTGCACAAGCGGTTGAGTTCAAAGTGAAAACATTATAATTGGTTGTGTAGTAAACTCTTGACCAATCCGATTGCTGTTGTAAATAGCTCTGTAATCAAGTTATCTTGTGCTTCACCCTCCTCTCAAAGAAAGTAAAGTGAACCTATATTCATCCAGAGGATCACATTTAATATAAGTAGGAGACCAACACCAAAAGTTTTTCTGTTCAAATCTTTCATTAGTTCAAATCGGATTAAAGCCATTAAAGACGTGGTGGTCTATTGGATTGGGGTGATAGGATTTGGAATTGTTGTTGCTTGGGAAAAGCAAGCGTCCTTTCACACACACAAGGGCAGATTGCTCCTGCAATTGGCACGTACTTGTGTTCAACTTTTCTGGGCACAATCTTTCTTAGAAAATTGCTCCCGCTTCGGGGTTTTGAAGGAGAGAAGCATTTAATCTCGTCGGGTCTTCAGAACAAATTTTCATTATTTTTTAAAGAATTTTCTCAAGGTTTGAATGCGAAGAAAACCTGAATATTAAACAAACTCGTACATCATAAGCACTGGTGAAGATAGCATCGAGTCACTCATATCATTCACATGCATGCATGTTCTGAGTTCTGATGTAGATATGGAGAAGGAGGAGTGTGAAGAAAAGTGAAGGAGTTTAACGAACAAGAGCACGCAAAGAAAGAGAGAGAAAGTAAGGATGGCATCATCGTCAATGCATTGTGTTAGATTTCTGTTGCTGCTGCTGTTGTCGGTTTTGGTTGTAGTACTACTCTTGAGAACCAAAGTTGTTTGTTGTTGATTAAGTTGAGAACGAAGGAAAAGCAAAAGAGGATACGAGAGGGATCAAACTAAAGGAACATGAAACGGTGCAAGTGAAAGATGAAAGGAGAGTTGTGTGTGGTTTGCTTGTGGTCGTCTGGTCTTTTTCTCATTCTTCATTGTTCACCCTTTCATCTTTTTATTCACTTGAGGACACCAGTCGCCTGGTGTAATTCGTTTGGTCATGCAACACTACCTCTCACGTTTGGAGAGACAGCGAGGGAAATAAGAGAGAAAATGGATGATTAATCGTGAATCCTCGTGTTATGTTTAGAGAAACAGATTCATTGCAGATTGACATAATTTGTTCAGCCGAATAGAGATTGGCTGTGTTCACTACTATTTTCACTCCGACCGAATGCAACAACTGTTAACTAGAAAAATGCAAAAAACTGGATCATTTCGTCACATTATTATTCCATAATTTATACCAAAATAAGTGAATAATTATAATTTTGTACTGCAAACAACATGCCCATGCTCGTCGGAAGAATCTGATATTGCCAAAGAATTATTAGACGTTAATCTAAAAAATCAAATATCCTGGAACAGACGGTCCTCCTCGGAATAGAAACCATTTTTCACACAAGGCAAAAAATGTGGAATAACAACTTTGGATTCTCCACAATCGAGAGAGACGTGATGGATGTAGGAGAACATGGAATTTGTTTTGTGAGATTTGTTGTAGCTGAATGTCAATTTTGGCAAAGGATTTTTTTAAGTGTACACAAGACAGAGTGGTTCTTTCTTGTTGTACGTTGAAACTGTCTAAGTCAAAGCTAAACATAGTCATGCTATAGTTGAACACAATGCTTGTATTGTATTCCACATGTGTTGCAGCTTCTGTAGTATCAAATCTGTATCTTTGTGAATTAGAGATAAAAAATTTACTTGGGATCAGAATTCAGAACGCGATGGAGGCTTCATTCGATCAATTGTGTTTCGTGTGGTGAAAGTAGTTCAAGGAAGGAGGAAGTAAGTTTTTGTTTGCCTGGACGAAGACCAGAGTGTCATGTCTTTAGCAGAATTACGATGCATGTGCCAAAAGTTGAGCTGTTTTGATTTTTATTTCTTTGAACCCCATTCTTTTATCTTTCTTGTTTTTCTCACATCAATCACACAACGTTTACTTTATACATAAGCGAGTATGAAATGTAAAGTCCAAAATGTATCTGAGGTTAAAGTTCAAAGTTCCTACTCTGTAACACTTCCATAATGTTATTTATATACAATTATGATTTGGTGTTAATGGTTTATTTGGGGTGGCATTTGTATTGTTTTTTTTTGGATATCTCGTGAATGATCCACATAGTTTGTATGTATATGTACAGATTGTCGTCCTGCATTGGTCGACTTGGCAAGATTGGCAGCAATAATTTGCTGTTCCTCTGTCGGCGGATGTTGTAACGACATTATGGTTCGTCTTTCGACTGAGGATTTCTGCAAGGATCGTCATGTTCCTCTCTCTTTCGCTTTGAGAGACTTGGACTGGACGTCTGGAGAACAAAAATTATGCACAATGGGAGCCAAATAACATCTCCCAGATGATTTAGATCCTTATTCACATTTGCCCTTTGCCTTACCACATTTCATTTTGTTACTTTGTTGAAGGATACTTTTGGATGGAGTTTTGTTTGTTTGGCAAGTTAAGATTAAAGTCACCGTTGGGATTGCGAAAAAGTTTCGAATTATGAACTTTCCACAAAATTTGGACACAGTCGGTCGGTTTGGAAAATCATGTCCTATACGCAGTTTTATTTGTGGTTGAACTACAAAAGCAGATTTATGAATATTTTGCCGACTTCTGCAACAATTCTCATGGAATGCAATAAGCCATCAAAATTATATTTTATAATAATAATTCTTTTACTAGATCCTGCACTAGCGGATATTTGGTATGTTAGAAATCAATTCGTAAAATGCTCAGTCTCTGTTCTCAAAGTGTATGCAGTATTTAATGGACTCCATTTGGCGAACTTTCCTGCTACAAATTGTTTACAGCATTTTATTAGCATTCTACCCATAATTTATTCAGAATGTCTGTGTTGTGTAAGTTATTGTGATTAGGGATTGAGCCACACAACTGCATTAAAATCCAAAGCCTCGTGGGATTTGTTAGCCCATGCATAAAATTTGAATTCAACTGAATCCTACAATCCCAGTCGACGGAAATCGACGGAATTGTAAATGAGAATCATGCGAGTTTGCTTGCATGAAAGCCATAAAAGTTTAGATCTACATAGGTAGGATTTCTCTCAAATGTAGACAAGTTCAATCCTTCTTGTTTCGATTATTTTGATCACTATAACTTGACTTGGAACTACACATCAACGTTGTTGAGTTGGATGAAGGTGAATATGTACCTAAGCAGCAGAGAGAACACGATTGTTATACCTTTTCGGCTTTCTTCACTTCATTCCAACTTGCTCCATATGCGGGTGACACGAGTGCTATGGAATTTGTAAAGTTTACGATTCCCTTGCCAAATCATTATTTGCCATTGCAATTACTTTCCTCTTTACGGCTTTAATTTACGCGCCCAAAGCGCCCCATCTTCACTTATCTTCTTTAGATGAGAAATAAATGGATGTTGGAGACTTTGCTTTGTAGGGAGTAAAGCACTACCAACCAGCACAACCATTTGCGATTTTGCAGTCGTTGGCAAATTCTCTTTGTGGATAGAGTTGGATTTGGTGAAAGTATGCATGATGGCAATATTATGAAGAGAGCCAGAAGAGATGAGCCTGTTGTGGAGGGCAAGAGTGTCGCGCCAATGATTTTGCTATTACGTCCATAAATTCTTAAGCAACTGCCCAAATGACCGAGTTAACCGTAACCAATATGACTGTTAACCACTGCTTCATTTGCATCCGGCTACCTTTTATCTTCGTTTGTGGGATATTTATCATGTGAAAATCGCTACTGCTCTGACGGTTGTTTCATGTGTGGACTTCAATTAATTAAAATGTATGACCCTTTTCGCATTACTAAAACAGCCTACATTTCAACAGGACTTTCTCTGCACAGTAGCTCCAAGTTCTCTCAAGTACACGTAAAAATGCGGATTATTCAGACGGACAGGATTGAGAATGTTGTGGATATCGTTCTTATGTAGAGCTGGGGGATGTTAAAGTTTTGCTCATTTTCTTACTTTAAATTTGAGCTTACAAAGTTAGTTTAACTTTCATGAAGAGAAGTTTAAAAGTGAGAAATGGAAATGGTTCTGAATTTGAGGAGGATGGATCCATTCGTATCTGGCAAGTGAGGGGTTTCAAGTGGTAATGCTCCATTTGACACAAAGGCGACATCCTTAGGAATAAATACACGGGGGATAGGGACCTTCCAAAACATCCACCATTGTCCCTTCTTTCCCTTCTGTGAATTTCAATGTTCTCGTGTGTTTGTTCAGAACTCTTATAAGATCCACCACCACTTGAAAATATCCAGGTCTTAAAATCTGCTCTGAGAGCATTCCATTCAATCTCAGTGAAACTTAAAGCTCATCCACAACACCCTTTCCAT
>JAQFZJ010001092.1:0-12746 GCA_034695645.1 Folsomia fimetaria
TTACCAATGGTTTTTAGAAAAATGCAATACAAAAAATTTCCCATTGTAACATGGTTTCTGAAACACCCTGTATATAAAGGAGTTATGCTACCCCGAGTCCTACACCAGTAATGATTAAGCAGACAAAGAAATGACCAAAAATTTTGAATCAATTCCTGGCCACCCTGCACTGCTACACAACAATACAACGCATTTACTTGTAAAAATAAATTAGTAATTTTTAGTGTGTTTCATGATGCACTTGTGTTACTTAAAAAGGTTTGTTTATAACGATTATAGACTTTGGAGGAATTTTCTAATTGCGACTACTATAGGTATAACTAGTAAGTTTGTTGAGTTGTGAGGAGATATGGGTGGTGACTGGATAGGAAAAAATACAGCAATCGTCTTGCATTAGTTGGCGTGCACAAACATCACAGAGTTAAGTATTGAATCCATTTTTGTTTAAAATTTTCGAATTTCAGACACAATCCATACTTTTTTCTTGCACTAGCCTTTTCAGAAAGTTCTATCAAACATAAGATAGTGGACTTTCCTATTTCAATTCATACAAGTAGTTCAGGGCGATTGTGCAAAATAAGACCGAATTCGTCCATCATTGAATAGATCTATCTCTCGCTACGCTTGTACGCTAACTCGCCCATCGTTCTCAACTGCTCGCAGATTAATTGCGGATATTTTTTGGGGCCACTTCTTAGTAAGAAGTTCTTGCTACTATTCGTTACCTCTATCTTAATACAACTCTACCCATTCGCTCCTGGAAGCAACCACCACCATTTGAGTTGTGAAAGTGAAACCAACTCTACTTTATTGCCTTGTACAGTGCCATAACATACTTCCATATCAACTCATTCACTTCACTATATATCGTAATGTCCAACACATTCTGCAATACTAATCCAGCTGAGTTCAGCATCACACAGCACAAAATACGTCAAGACTCTCAACATATAATAAAATATTACACATAAATAGAAAATATATTAAACTTGTTAGGGGAAAGGGATACTCCCTCCTGTCAATCCTTGTACCTGAAAATTAAAAAACTACATATAAAAAAATGTCAGGGTGGAAAGAGATGAAGAATACAATAAAATATATTCTATTTCAAAAGAATTCAAATAATAAAAGCAAAATGGAGAAAGAAGAAGATTTTGACGAAACGGGTATTATAAACCCGCTGCTAATTCCACTGGTACATACATAAACCTTTATAATTTCTCTCATTTAGGAATACATGAGTTAAAACAATCTGTAGATTATAGAAGATGTCTTCAAATACCTTGGACCACGGGATATTGGTAAATGCCGACAAGTTTGTTCAACTTGGGGGTCAATTGCCACCCCCATATTTTTGGAACATATCGACGAAATTCAAATCCTATTTCCGGGTAAAAATAGGAAATAAAATCATTACAAAATTTTTTTAAATTAAAGTAATGAATTGCTTATAAATTTTGAATAGAGTTTGATGACGACATGAATCCCCAAAACAGTCGTGTATCCCAATATTGTGCAACCATAAGGAATGTCAAATACACCAACTTTTACTTAAAAAACTTAAACGTTGCTTCACCCGCAATACTCGAATTTTTAACACGATTTGGACAAGATATAAAGTTTCTTAAATTACATCTTGAAGAAAGACCAAGAAAACTAATAAGTCACCCTGGAAAACCTAATGTTTTCGAATATCTCCGAGGGACTAATGTAAATCCAATCAACTACATACTTATATTGATATATTTATAATTTAAGTACACAAATTGTATGCTTTTTCCAGATTGGTCCTGGGAGAAAATTTATTCAAGACATTTTATTAAAGTTTTGTCCAAATCTGGTCAAATTTGAGGTGGATCACCTTCCTAATGAAGTTGTAGACTCGTCAATTTTTGACTACAGAACGAATCCTACAAGAACAAAAATTCAACACATTATATACAACGAGATGAGATCTAGTCCTAATTTTCTGGCCGATTTATTCACTATGTCCCCATTATTGAAAGAGGTGGAATTGGTGTGGCCGGGAAGATTCACTAATTTCAACTACATTAGAATACTTTCGCTCAAAAATAGGTGATAAGAAAAGTGAGCAATGTGGTTGCTATGCATTTTAAACTTGACGCCTTATATTTTTCAGATTGTTTGGCATCACCTCACTGTCTCTGAGCATTCTTGTGAATACAGCACTAGATGTTTTGTTAGCATCGAAGGATGAAATTCACCTACAATCCTTTTCTGTGGCAATCTGCACTCCAGTCAATATGGAAGTCGATCTTTCCAATTGGCTTGAGTCACAAGCATCAACATTGGAGAGGCTATCAATTGGGTTTGATTTGGATTTGAGTTTGGATGGAAATCATCCCGTTATTTTCCCCGCAATGGAAAACTTGCAGGAGCTATGGATTGGGTTAAAACATTCGAGGTCAACGTCAACTTTTCAGGTGTGTAAGATAAAAGTTATTAGGCAGAGGGGGAGTTAATGATAATTTGGATTAAAATTTAAGATTGCAAACACCAGCATCATCCAAAAATTCCCGAGATTAAGGAAGTGTACATTTCAAGGGACAGATATTGTAACGCATATATCATCCATTTTTGGTTCCATGAATAAACCTCTCTTAACCTTGAAAGAGTTGAACATTCCATGTGGCATGGATGAACAGAGGATGCAGAAAATTAAGAGGCTTTTTCCAAATGCGGGTATAATGTATAATTATTGTTGAAAACGACAATAAGGATCATGAAGAACATCGACAACCATCAAAATTTAATTTCTTCATCATTTGTGTGTTTTCCGATGCATTGTAAAATTGAAATTAAGCTTAAAATAAATTGAAATGATGATGTTTAAAAAAAAATTTGAAGCGTCAAAGAATGAATGGAACTTATCTCGTTTATTTAAAATACAGATGAAGATATGGGTTAGGCAACACGTGAGATGACGACGCTCTCCGTGCTTGGGTCACACCCCATATGACACCGATAAAGCGTAGATTACACACCAGCTGGCACCACCGTTAGTGCTTGGGTCTCACGTTAGATGGCAAATGCATCGCCCAAGAGGTAAAAGTTCAAACCGTATAGAAATCGGTGACACACGCAGACAGACTTTTAGTCTAGTAAGGATATTACAATGCTGCATCAATTTGCTTTAGAATCAATTGTCATAATCCGAAAGTGATCAGTTTTCCATTATTCCTTTGATTTGTTTACAAATACTTTGAAAGCAGTTTCACTTCTGGTGACTGTTGTTTAATTCTTTTAGATTGTTTATGCTATGGACAGAGACCAGCAATACTCTGAACAGACCTGAGCATAGATTTCTCGAATTCAATAATTATGAATTGAATTATATACTGAATGTTTTAATTCGGTATAAAATTAGTGTAATGTCGAAGAACGATTTAATCTTTACTGTTGGTGAAAAAGTGTGCGTTCCATATGCACCTCGATCTGGGTCGGAACCTCCTCCGTATTTAGCTGTAGTATTTGAAGTTATTAGTAGTACTCAACTTCGAAATAGTTGGCCTGGTTTTGGGAGTCGGTTTCATACCATTCTCGAGGGTCAATGCGTATTTAAGGAGGGACAGACTTTGGCAACATTGACATCTCTCTACAGATAATTTAGGTGCTTTGTATAGTCTACAAATGTGCATTGGTACATACAACGATCTTACAGGTCGAGGGTGAGCGAATGGGCACAATTCGCGCACCAAAACATCGTTCAACGCTAATGAAGCAGAACAAAAAACCTGCCAGGGCGAAGGCAAGACAGGTGTGTTTTGTGCTGATTCAAAGGACCCTTGAGCAACTCTGTGATTTGGGGAACTTCCCGCCAAGCGTTTACCACATATGTGGTATTGCATTTATTGTTTAACATCTACTACAGTCGTCTCAACTTTTATGTTATTAGGTCGAAAATATAAGACCAATCGCGTCATAGGAGAAGCCACTATCCAGAGAATGCCTTAAAATGCACCAACAGGGGGTGCAATAAGGATTTTTGTTTTTAGAAAATATGAACTTCAAAGATACGTTCGTGTTTGCATAAAGGCCAGGGTACGTAAGTAAAGTAATAAATAGATGCGATTTTATCAATTTTAAAAACGTGCATAAGTTCTGTAGACGGAGACTGGGCGTTTATTGGTTTCTGGGTCGCGAAAGATCCCGTAATATAATAAACCTAAAATATACACATGTTCATGTTTAAGAAACACACATCTTGTTTTCTTTATCCCAACGCACATCCTGCCTATGATTCAAATTTTGCAGAATTACTTGAATGTATTAGATTTATGTTGTTGGTTTTGTACATCTATTCATATGCTTTTACATGTTCACAATTGTTTCCGTATTATGCATGCGAATTGCGATGGGAAATCACGACATGCCTTAGTACTTTTCACTCAGACTCCTTTCCGATTAACTATTTGATGACACTAGTTACTATTATCAGAAACTTCAGAATAACCGTGATGAACAAACAGATTGATGAACAAACAGAAGTGGAACTTTACATTAAATCCGTTCTGCAGTATGACTGGTGCGCCATTTGCGACGATTTCCTGTTTTTCAGAGATAAATATAAAACTCAGAAGATAAGCAATTAAACAAACAGAGGCATAATCTGATATGACTAATATAAAACGTCAAACATCAAACGCATCAAGCACAGCGAGTTATTTACCACTTCGTCTTCCTACCCAATCCAACACAATGAACAAGACCGAATTCTACAAACTGCAATTGGAATTGGAGCTCCTCACCCAGGATAATGCACCACCCAAGAAAAACAATCGGACCACTAGATTTATCATCTCCGTGGCAATTGCGATAATATTCCTATTATCATTTGCTGGCTTATATATAACAATCGGAATATCTAACAATCGGAAGGGCCAGACAACACTGACAGGTAATTTCACTTCACCATCTGAATCTAGTAGCGGTTACGGATACGGCATAAATAGTATCTTATCCACTTCACCTGCAGAATGGCTGGACCTCAAGAAACGGCTATCCATTGAAAATCTCCCTTCGGCCACCCAAGATTATGACGATCTATGCTCTATATCTATCTACGATCTTGATGCTATTTATCAATCCAACCGAAAACCCGAGCCCCCAGTTGCAAATCACAATGTCGGAGATCCCTTTCCGGAAGAAATGGGTTCGCACTTTGAAGGAGATATTTCCGGGTTCCAACCAAAATCTGGCAATTAACTACGAATGAATTCCGGCCTGACCAATGTCGATTATAGTGGCCAAACGCTACCGTGACTAATGAGATAGATCCAGGTTTTAGTAACTAATTTTTAGTGATTTCAATTAATGTGACAAAGTTTTTGAGAGCAACATATGGATTTTTCTTTTCAACTTCTAAGCAAGGGATGTGATTAATGTAAGATCAAGTATTTCCTACTGGATAGGGTTTGATCTTATTATAAATATATATGTAAGCAACTTTGAGCGAAAATAAATATCATCATTAATTAATTAATTATTAATAACCTTACCCTTTCCATAACCCCAAATTGAAGTTGTATCAAAGTGGCGTATTGACTTATAAAACTGAGCTTGAGAGAATATGTTGCTATTCTTCCAACTTCCCTAAACGTCAATTGGGTTGAGGTAAATAATGGTTTGATTGATTGATTGATTGATTGATCTTTATTATTGTCAGCTTAGGTCAACATTAGTTGGCTGTTTGGATTTCGTGAAGCATCGTAAAAGGGGCAACCTTTACGATTTCAAATGCGGTTATAAACTTTGACCTGTTGTAAGTATTCCACTATTTTATTGTAAAAATAAATTGCTTTAGAATTTCTACTTGTATTTGACATCCGCATACATATAATATGTTGGAATTGTATGTATTATGTAATGCAATAAATTTTGTAAAAATTTAATACATTTCCTTCATATTTTAATCTTGTATTTACGTTGAGTTGACTCAACGTAAATTACTCATCACTTCAATAACATGCCACTTATGAAATGATTCATAATCGTTGGCATAATTTGGGTTGCAAATATAGTTCCACTTATCTGTACAGTTATGACAGAAAGCCGGACGATTGTATTGTACATCTTATTTAAACAAGGATCCATGATCTGGACGCAATTCTTGGAAAAGAATTCAGGTTAATGTGTCACTCTGATTATAATCCGCACCAGTAATTCGCGTCAACAATCATTCAGTCTGATTATTTATTTATGGACGGTTATCCATGCTTCAAACTTACGAATCATAATCACACATCCTCTTCGGATACAGGAGAGTTAGACAAATAATAATTGCTGGTGCTCCGTTTGAACCGTCACAAGTTGTTAAAAGAGAAATATTCGGTCTACACCCCATCATGATGGTCAAATTCATTTTCATTCTCCTTTTAATCATTGGTGTGGTCTATGGGGGCACCATCCCAAAAGGTAACATTAGCTTACATTTTAAGGTTGTGGATTACAGTTACAAATTCCTAGTATATAAATATGTATTACTTAACTCCAGTAAATATTATTATTTCAGAAGAATGCTTACATTACGGTATGGCGTGCAAGCCAACCGAAACGTGGTGGTGCTGTCCTTCGATGACCTGTGCTGCAGTGGACGATGTACTTGGAGGTGGAGGGCTTTGTGTATAATAAACCTCACTCATTGCAGTTAATGTGAGTTGTTGGTCAATTTTTATTAAAACAAATCAATAAACCGGTTTGAACAAAATGTGATCTATTATTTTTATTGAACCTTGCTTAAATAACTCAAACATCACAGAGAGAGACAACAGCCAAGTAGAAAAAAGGGTTGCATCAATAAACACTGCAGTCAATGAATTCATATCTTTGACAGGACAAAATGTCATTGTATACTAGAATGTAACTTATTTGCACATTACAACGTGAAAATTAAATTTATCGGAGGCACCGAGCATTCATTAGAAAATACCACGGATTCAAAATTGAACTCCAGGAATCTGCAAAAAAATGAGTTGGTTACCTAATTCGAATAAAAATTGTGGTTTGTTGTTGAACGACGTAACCAATTAGTTAATTTTGAACCCCCCAAGGTGATCCCGGTACAGTACATCACATTTATTGATTGCAAATTTTGAGCACTTATGCCGGATCCGACGTTTGTCCTTGTGTAAGCAAAAAAGTAAGACTCATCAAAAGTCATCAAAAGTCATCAAAAGTGGAATTTTAATGCAACAATTAGAGTTGAAATTCTAATTATTAGCAGAATTTGGTGCTAGTTTCGAGAATTATCTTCACGATTGTACTCACGCAGCGCCTAAATTTTGAAATTTAAGACCTGCAGTAAATGGTCAAGCTTAATCGCCACAACATGGGCAGGATGACATTGGTGTGGGGCCAACTCTTGTTCGGCACTATTGGCGCCGTGTACTCCACGGCAACCTTGGAGGCACCACCATCTCTATCGTCAATCTTACTCACCGTAAATAAATGTGAAGTTCAAGTGTGCACGATGGAATGCCGTCGGAAATCCTTGATTTAAACGGTATCGAATATCTACCTATCAAAGTAATCCGTCTGAACAACGGCTACGAAGGCTCTTTTCTCCAAATGAAAAAAGTTCTATACCGCATTGTCGTGAATCCTTGTCAAATACAAGAATATACGTGCAAAATCAGCATTTTATACTCATTTAAAGATCACTTGAAGCCGGGTCAGGGCGGGTGGGAATTTGATGCATATGGAACATCCAGGGTGCCCCATCATTTTCAGTTTTTACTAGAATCTGGAATAGTTTGTAGATTGGAGGCAGAACTAAGTGCTAGGAAGTTGTTGCTAATTAAGAAACCCTGTTATTCCAACTGTACGAGAAGAGAAAACACAACTGAAGTTAGTTGGTGAAATTGTTACATTGTTTATTCTAGCTGGGGTTCTGATGTTCGCAGCAATGCTTACATTTCTTATTGAAAAGAGAGAAGTTTTAAGGACGTGGGTTAAGTATTTTACTAATCACAGGATTAGATGGAGACGATTGTAAACAAAGTCTGTATTTGTAGAAGCACACGATAATGCAAATCTAATATTGTATTGAAATTAGTTATGTTGCAAATAAAAAGATAAGGATGAACCTCGGTGTATCTTTACCAACTGTATGACACACCGTAAATGTGCTGTTAATATAATGGCGGTACAAGAAATGCTACCTTACACCAAATTTATTCATATTTGTAAACTTTGTACATATTAAAATAATACAAATACAACAATGTTTTGCTTCTTCAAAATGTTAAATGATTACGTATATCTTGTGTAGTTTAGTTTGTTCCTGGATAAGTTTAAATATTTGCAGTGACGAATTATTTTAATTTATCTATGTCCCAGGGTTCCACAATTGATGGTTATGGCTAAAAGTGAAGATATGGAGTAACAATGTTTGCATGTTAAGTGGTCTTTGTCGCCGGCACCTCGATTTGTATAAAACTATGTACCTTCCAGCTAGTAAGTGAGGTATATAGGTATACTTAATAAGCAATCATGACAGGATCGGACGTTATCATCGTAATTGACAATTGGAAGCACACTCTTATCGCCATGACTGCTTATCACGAATGTCAATGCCAAACTTACATAGCAACAACAACCATCACATGTCTCTCATTTTTTCACAGATCATTCGCAATCAACTTGACACAATCCAACTAATTCACAAACGGAATTATAATTTATTAAAAATCTTTGCCTTTATTTATTGTTTAGTAATAATCACTAATTATACATCAGGTAATATCTTTAAAGTGAATCTCTATATTTGTCCTAGTTCTGAATATTCCAGTAATGATTATTTGCAACATGGAAATAGGTCATGTTTCGGAAAATATTCAAATCCATCAGTCCAATTTCCACCACAGCTCGGTCACCCTTCCAATCCATGCTTGCGGACGGTGGTGATATCAAACTAGTTTCGGATTTCGATTCTGTTCAGTCATTATACAATAAACTGAGCGCCGTCCACAACCTTGCCCCATCAGACATATTATTCTGCACGATTAACACAAGCCAGAGAAATATGGGTGTCCTGCTTTCATCCAGTCTGGAACTGAATGACGTGATATTCGTTCATCGTGCAGGGAGCAAGTGTCACATCGACTTCACAAGCAACCAAGACGGACAACCGCTTGGGATTACGGTGACCGACAATGGTGCTGGAATACCGTTCATCAAAAAAATAAAGGAGGAATCCCTTCTAATTGGGAAAGTGGAGGTGGGAGATCATATTCAAGAGATTGATGACGTTTCTATGGTAGGCAAAAGTCATGTGGAAGTGGTCACAGTTCTAAAAAAGTTGGGGCGTGGCACGCATACCATGACTTTGATAAAACCAATCACGGCAACACCGAGAACTTAAAGGTGTCAAAAGTCACTTTTTGATAATAGATTACTTTTTGAGGCTCAATGAAACAATCCAGCTTTTCAATGTTACATAATGTTTTATTATGTCCCGGCCACTTTTGGTGCGTTAGCATTTAATTTATTAGATAGTCAATTCTCAGTTTTGCCTGTGGCGTGCGTTACAAATATTTTTTTTGTCGATGAAATAAATAAACTACAACGAGCGGTAAGAAGCGTCCCTAAGTGTTGCTTGGTTATTAGAGTAAAATTAAAATGTCATGATAAAATGAGAATCTTAAATGTATTACAAGAATTTAATTTGTGGATAATACATGTAAAAGTTGGCGACGTCTTCCAAAAATTCAAATACTTCCAAAAATTATTACAACCAGTAGATACAAGCAAAATTAAGGATGGATAAAGATCCGCAATTTGAAGTCAGATGAGAGACATGCTAATTACGCTCAATTTCACGCGAAATGTTCACGCGAAAGTAGAACAATAATACTGAGAAATCCCACACAAACTCCAAATAGTGATATTATTGCAACAATGATGCGGAATAAATAGTCGAACAACATTGTTCTGCGTTATATAAATTTACTATTACTTATTTTCTTAAGCCGTGTTTATACTTCCCTTTTACTTATAAGTAAAGCATTGTTGAGTATTGTTAGGCAACAATGTGTAACAATGCTTTACTTATAAGTAAAATGGAAGTATAAACACGGCTTTAGTCTCAAGATTTCCAGTCTATTTACATGAAGAATTTACTGATTGTGGAACAAAAGTTGACTTCGTTGCTTTTATGTACATAGGTATGTACAATCGGGCAACGATCCATGGTGAAGAAAAACTTAAATGCTCTCAATTCTATAATAGTAAACTGATAATTGTGACAATAAGTAATAGATGCGCACAATACAAACACAATACCCCTTTGCTAAATCAATGCTCCATTAAGTTGGAAGTTGATTCGTTCATTACATTTGCACAAAGTTTGTCAATTGCATTTTATTTTACTAGAGTAGAATATACATGATACGTGCATGATTCTCATCGTCTTGGTTATCCAATATCGATATCCAATATCGATATAGAGATTGGACTATGCACTTTGCTCATTCCACGTCCACTTCATCACTCTATCGACACTGATTAACATGGTTAATTATATGTGGTTTGTATCTGTATATGATAGTGGCAGTCTCATAGTAAATTAATTTCTTATATATGTAGTTAATACTGTGCCCATTCATCCAGAAGTTGTAAAACATGTGACTATTAAACCTTACATGTTTTCTGTAACACCCATCCTTAATAACCCTAGACTTTGCAATATGTTGCAAATTTAAAAAAAAATGAGCAACATTAAATGGACAACACAAGAATACGGATCATACAAAGGTCTATCCTCCAATCAACGCCACCTTACTGCTAGTGTGGGTGGGGGAACTAATAGTGTGAGCAGCTTTCTATTTGAAGCTATAGAAAATTTTGACAATGTTCAAGCAACCGCGGGAGCAGAAGGTCCTAGCGCGGAATATTATTGTAATGCATCTGCTGGATGGTATAATGGCGGGAAAGGGGTTGGTTGGTGCGGAGGTACAAAACATGGATTAATTAATTAAATTAGTAAATTAATTAACTTGCAATTCAATAATTTGTTATCACAAGGTGCAACTGTTGGGAAAGCTACAACACACGGCTACACGGGTGGACCTTGTGCATATCGCGCCGATGATAGCGGAACTGGGCGGGTGGCAGGCGCATGCATTGGCGCTAGAGTGATAACTGGTAGAGCTGAGGCCAAGTGGAATCTATTTGGTGTAGAAGTGGAAGGTCCAGCTGCTGCAGTTGTCGCATATGCACGTAACATTCCATGGAGTCCGATCGCGGAGGCGGGAGTCATGGGAGAAATTAGTGCGGTCAAAGCCAGCTTGAGCATGGGGCTGGTATTTGCAACGGCTAGTTTAAATGTCAACACTGGTGCGAGGATAGGGACGACTGGGGCTGAATTCAATTTTTTGGGATGGGGGGCTTCCATCGGGGCAAAAACATCCATTAATAGTCCGTATGGCTCGATTGGGTTTAAGTTTTAAATTTTTGGGTTAAACGTACGTGTATGTACGCCGAGAATCTAAATCTCACATGACATTCTTCGAAATAGTGAATGTATAACAACATTTTTATTTGTACTTTTTAAATTTTGAACTTCCACGTGGAAATATTTAATTCATTCATTAAAATACCAACAATGTTTGTAGGTCAAAAAGTTTCATTAGTAACAAAAAGTTTCTTAATGACCTCCCGATTTATGGAGAATGATATAATTTCGACAGCTCTGAAAGATTTGAACATTTTACTTAATTGTAATTACAAATGTTTCCCATGGATATAATAATAAATAGCCAAATGGTAGGTTAGCCTAAAGGTTGGATTTATATTGTTCAAGTCAGTATCCCCGTTAATACCTGTTATAACCATATTTATATTTAATAAAAGTAATTCAATGTCACTTTTGTTTAAGAGACACATAAAATCATCAACGTTAAATTATAATTCTTACAATTTTAACTGCAATTCGTACACATAAAAAAAAGTACTTATGTACATACGTATCCATATATCTGAATTACATTCATTTCATTTTGACATCGTTCCAAAACAAAACAAAATAATCATACAACGCGTGGATTCCAATAGAATTATTCCCGGCACGTGCATGGGTTGTCGTTCCGCCTTGTCCGCGTAATTAAAGAATATGTTATAAAATTTTTATAATGATTAAATAAAGTGGACTTTAGGGACTAATTTAATTTGTTTTTATTATTTTATACTAGCATCATTTACTTTTATTTCCACCATAAGAAATCCAATTAAGGTATATACAAATATATTCACTTAATTTCGTTGCAGTGAGTTTTCACCATTCTTTAGGAAGAGAATGATTTGACGTACATTTGGTTAGAAATGGAGGAACATTCAAAATCTTTTACTTCGTATCTTAAAATTATAGAATTTGTGTGCACCACAAAAATGATCCCGTACAACTGGAATCCAGAAACAAAACGATTCCTGCTTATCCCCAAACTTAATCGAGGGCAACGATTTCTTGCCAAATTCACTGAAGTTGTGTTATGCACAATCACAATCTTCTCATTTTTTCGATTGTGCAGCAACATTCGCAAGGATCGGACAGAGTTCCCACTTTTCATGAAAGTTGTCAATATTTCGTGGCTCATTGCATCCATTGTCATCACGGTGGTATCCTTGCAGAATAATTTCTTACGAAATGACGTTATGGAATTTGGCAACATTTTGATGCAAAAATTAACAACTCATGGGTAAAAAAAATATTTCAAATTTATTTAATTCAA
>JAQFZJ010001093.1:0-12744 GCA_034695645.1 Folsomia fimetaria
TGAACAAAATCTGTCCAGGGAGTAATTTTAAAATTCATTTTAAAGACCGTAAGCTTCCCCCAACTCACCCTGTATATTACAACTTGAAATTCAATATACGGAGGATTATTAGAGAAAAGTAATTACCATTTGGCGATATAAACTTCATAACTCTACCCAAGATTTAAATATAAAATAATTTTGTTTGTTGTCTTCTGTAATATGTCAATTACCAAAATATAGTTAAACAAATATAAACGTATAAAAATGTATAAAAGCTGCTATTAAGTACAATTAAAATTAAAATTTATCTTGTTAAACGACAATTTTGTCGTAAAATTATAAAAAATATAATTGCGAGCATCAAAGTAAATAGGCTCGAGCATTGACTAAAACGTCAGATGGCTGTTGATACATACTGAGTGGTTGTAATGTCATCATATTACATACAGTACTCATCAATGTATTAATATTTACAACTATTATGCAGTGTATTGACTTTCTTATAGCTAATCACTGTATTAAGTAAGTAGAGTGGAGGTTGCTATTATTGGTCGAGGATTATCATTCGAACTTGGTTTGCCGTGGTTTATCTTCTGACCCACCACCCGGGGTTTTGTTTGAGGATTATATTTCCTCTACTGATGAATGTATTCCCGCTCCAATGGAACAAGAATCATCTACAGCCTTTTGTAAGGTTTGTAAGTTATATTTTAAAATTTAGTAAAGACTTGAAAAAGTTGAAAATAAGTAATCAATTATTGCAGTTTGGATTGGAATCGTTGCTGCATTTCGTTGGAGTGCTTTTTGGTTTTGGTGTGATGCTTGTCATGAGAAGAAGGAAAGCCAGGCAGCCAAACAAGGACGATGCAATTGCATTGGCTGAAATAAGTCAGATGGATGAAATTAGCATTCTGTAAATTTGGGATTTTAAACTATAGATTTTATTATTTTTTTTGTTGAAATTTAAAATTGAAATTATCCTATTACAAACGTTAAAATTAAGGATTTAAGTAAATTAAATCCCATTTCCAAAAACCTAGTCCACTTTACAACTAAAATGCTTATTTGATTCCGACAATTTTAGAGTAGGTGTGGTGTTTAACAAAATTTCTCGCAAGTATCTTGTAGTACAAGGCTAGATGCATGTTTTCATCAGAAGAATTTACAATTGGTTACGTATTTGTATGTTCACTTAAAATTAAAGTATAAACTTTAAAAAGTTAAAATTAAATCAACGCGTGAACTATCAAGACAACCAAGCTTAAAATTATAAAAACATTTTAATAAATTACTTAAAGATTAATTAATACAAATTATTCACAAATATTTACAATTAAAGTAAAGTGAATTTGAATCTTTCAGTTCTTGAAACACGGCGAGAAAGCAAGCTATTAATTATTTTGGGCAAAACTTTTTTGGAAGAGGACATTTCTCATGTTTCAGTTGCATGGGATTTTGCAATAACACACACTTGCGGTTCATTTCTCTTTTGCATAATATAATTAACCTACACAATGATCTCTGTATTTGCAACTACACACTGTTTTTGGGGACATTCTAAAGTAGAAAGAATGAGCATTTGTGAGCATTCGGAACATTGAAAAAGTTGGCAGAGTTAAAGTGTGGGAGGATGAAACCGAGCTTGACCGGTAAGGTTCCTGTGGTGGAAAGAGAGTTCTGGGGAATGGGACTCTTATGGATGGAGGTGGTGGGGGGGGGGGGGTAAGTAAGTGGTTGGCGGCGGTGTGGGCGACGGGTCGTTTTCTTTTGGAATAATTTTCGCAACAATTTCGGAACCCGCCACATTCTTCTTTTTGGTGGCGGTACTCCATGGCCGGTGTGGTGGTGGGTAAGGTTGTCCACCAACGTTCGAGGCATTCCTCTCATTATGACGACTTGTTGCATTACTCTCGACAAGTATTGAAGGGAATGTTGTCGGAGTGCGGCCGGAGAAAACTGTTTATAAGGTGCAGTGGTGGCGTACCTCTGGTTTGATTTGCAAATAAAATAAAACAATTTTCATTTTCCACAAAGCGGTCCAGAATATATTTTGCTCGTTTTATTTATTGTGTGTGGAAAAATAAATTAATAAGGAAACTGACCACATTGAGACGCGGATCGAATAAGAACTCTCACTTGATAATTTTTCAGTGACCTTTTTCAGCACAAATAATTCCCTCGAAAGTTTTTACAGCGACACACCCTTTAAGAAGGCATTCATGGCAGCCCCACTCTTCCCTGCAGCCAAGCACAAATTGAATACACAAGAATAGAATTATTAATTTCATTCTTATTCTGGTTATTTGAAAGTTATATGTTCTCGTTTTCTAGTGATTTATTTGGATCAAATAAATATTATTAAAGAATGGGATATATTGATACAGAATGAGACGAAAGTGGATAAGAAATGATGAGACGGAGTGAGATTTAAGGAAGAAGGTGAGATGTGAAAGATTGAGATGCGATTTGAGTCAGAAGCTCGTGATGCATTTGAAATTTGAGCCTTACAATGTTATGGTTCTGAGTAGCGATCATAATATTGTTCCCAGTCATCCGGAGATCCCATCCCATCACCAGAAAAACAACTCGCGTCACTTAATTTGGTTATTAATTATTATATAAATATTGAAGAATGGAGTTTGATCCGTAGGCAGCTAAAGTCCACCCATTCTCTAATATTACGATCCCATATAAGAGAAAGGGTGGTGGTTGTATCGGATTTAAAATGATGTTCATTTTTCTAATTAAAATAGAGCAATAACACTTTCAAGAATATCGCCACTTTTCAATTTAAATTTTTCCTTCTTGGAGGAACTGGAAGGGTAGCCACAGATTCTGCTTCAGAATCTTCGTCGTCTGCCTCATCTGGATTTTCCCACGGCTGAGGAAAATATTCATCTGCAATCTCCTCCTCAATTTCTGTGTCCCATTCTAAGCTGACCTCGTCGAATGGCTTCTGGTCAACTTTATTTCTAGGGTCGACAGCGATGTCCTCTGGGTGCAGATCGAATTCCACGTCTTAAAATTCATAATAAAAGTTGAAGTTTAAATAACTATGTTCAATAAATGATACCAGAGCCATTAAATCAATAAAACTTACCTTCGCATGGAATGAGTTCGGGTTCATTTGCAACTTCTCTCACGACGGCATTCCCAATTGCTAACCTTATCCCGTAGGTCGGAGGTTCGGCTAGTGAAGTATGACAACAATGCTTAAAATGCCTCAACTCTCCAGAGGTACTTCGAATAAACCAGACAAACCAATTGCATGAAACAATTGGGCCTACTCGAGGTTGACGACTACGTTATATAACATGGGGAGGAATTCTATACTATAAGACAGCAATTTAGAAAATTCAAAGCTACATTATTGGGATTTTTATTCTTTTCTGGGGTTTGAAAAGAATCTTAAGAATGTAATCTAAAAGACCTTTTTGAGGGTTAAGTTAAGTTACGCATATTATTATTGCTGCAATTTAAGTTGAGACTTGAAGAATAATTGCAATCTAATAATTGTAATGCATTGTAAAGATTCCAGCGAATAAACAATTTCGGAGTGGTTTGATCCTATGAAAGAGCTTCTACCTATGTGAATGCAAGCAAAAATTCTGAGAATTGACAGCCTTTTGCGACGACTTTTCCTGCTGATTACATTGTGTCTCAATCTCACTTCAATGTTTCCCGAACGGTGTTCACGTCTTCTCCTGTTTACGTCCAATCTCTGGTCTTCAGACATCGCTGACAGCCTCCTGCGATGACATTTTCTGCTGATTTCATTGTGTCTCAATCTCACTTCATTGTTTCCCGAACGGTGTTCACGTCTTCTCCTGTTTACGTCCAATCTCTGGTCTTCAGACATCGTTGACAGCCTTTTGCGACGACTTTCCCTGTTGATTTCATTCTATCGCAATCTCACTTCATTGTTTCCCGAACGGTGTTCACGTCTTTTCCTGTTTACTTCCAATCTCTGGTCCTCAGACATCGCTGACAGCTTCCTGCGACGACTTTTCCTGTTGCTTTCATTCTATTTCACTCTCGCGTGTTTGTTTTCCAAATACTTTTCACGTCTTTTCCTGTTTACTTCCGATCTCTGGTTTTCAGACATCGCTGACAGCCTTTTACGACGACTTTTCCTGTTGATTTCATTGTTTTTCAATGTCACTTCATTGTTTCCCGAACGGTGTTCTCGTCTTTTCCTGTTTATGTTCGACTTTTCCTTTTCCCTTTTTTTAGTTATTGTATCTTGTTCGTCTTTACACAACGACTCCCAATGTCTTTGTCTTCTATCACTTTTTCTTTTCCGATTCCACAAAACTGCTTCTAATGAACCTGGAGAAAGTTCTGAATCCGTGATACGATTCTGCTCCCTGTTTGGTCGGTCATTTGATACCCGCATGTTTTGGTCATGTGGAACGACGTGCCATTCGGGACGTCCTTTTACATATGGTTCGAGTTCAAGGTCGCTCTTAAATGCTCGTATAATTTCATCATTCATCGAATCCAATGTTTTAGAAGCATAATAATTTGCAGAACATCCTTTTGCTCCTGCACATTAACAAAGTTTGGAATTTGAAATGCATCAATCAATATAGAATGGACCTCCACAGAGATTATTATCGTCCCATATCCAGTTGTCGACATCTAGCCCTGATAACGTATGCCTCCTGTCGGGTCCGAGCTTGTGGTAACGGAATTCCTTTAGCTCCTTCAGGATTGACTACGAATCCCACCTCGAACAGTTCTCTAGAATAATTACATCGCATAAACTAATAAACATTTAATTTACATATGTCCGTGCTTACCCATCGGTACAGCTACCTCCTCCATTTCTTGATGCTGTATTTAACTTTTTCGAATGCTCTTTAGTAGCTTCTATTGCTGAGTATTTTAAACTCCTATATACATTTGAAAAATGTTGTTGATTTTGGATAGTACCATGCACATCTCCAACATCTGTATGGGGGTTTATGCAAGCATTCATCGGTAGCAATGAAATCATTCAGAAATCAAATCAGCGATTTTTTAGCAGAAAAAAGTTCCATTTCAGATGTATCCGGTGATGGGACCTCCTCTTCTTAAGAAAAATTGCTTGCATCCCTATGGAGTACGCTACAATAAATACAGCATATGACATTTGTACTATACTACACTAAAATCAAATTACTTACTCATAGCTTCCTATTGAATATTCTGAAGAAATTCCTAATGAACATGTCTGAGAGCTGTTTGAAAATCTTCCTGCTGGAATTTTTGTGTAATCTGAAGTTGTAGGATTAAAAAATAAACAATCCTCGTCGGGCACTACAATTCTAATAAATGTTTTAAATCAGTATATATATTTTAACAACCATAACAATATTATGCATCTATAGATATTAGCTGAGTGGGGACTTTTGGTGCAACACCAACAGCGTCCAAATAAATTGACGTCAGATCTACGGAATCATCTCCCATTTGTCTGACGGAATTGTAATGGTCCCCGTTCACGTAGGCAAGATGAATTTGTTTCGTTCCTGCAGGAGGTTCAAATCCTCCAAGAGTGGGATGAATCCTTTCAACAGCAAAATTCCATTGATGAACACAAATGGCAACGTTGTCCTGTCTGGCAAGCGCCATGAGTTCTACGTGGTCACCAAAAACACCATCCTCGCGCATACGTTTCACTTAAAAAAAACAACAATCATTTGGCACCTTTATTATTGAAATAACCATAAACGGCAATACCAACGTACATCTGCGTTGAAATCCTCGTTCGCCACCTGCTACAAATTCTTTAAAATCTTCGGCAGTTTCCTCTACGTACAACGCTGCCTGAAGGCGATACAGTGTATGATCTCGGTTATGACCGGTCACTTGGTCCATATATGCTCTGAACATACAGTTACCATCTCCATTTACAAGTCTCTGCTCCAGACCCAAAGGTCGCAATTGCCGATCCAATTTAACGGTGTCCGAAACCATATTCACTTTCACTGTTTAATTATTATGTATACACACTAATCACACTACTATTAGCTACAATAATTTGAAATGAATTTAGAATTTAGATCTGAAATTATTTGAATAGTATTTAATAATACGTAGTAAATTTATAAAGTAGGTTGAACTGGCACAACAAATACAGTACTGCATTAATCAACGAAAATATTGGAAATGACCATAATGAGGCCGGGACATTGACGGTATTTTTTACGTTGTGAGCGTCGAACAATTTAAAGATTGATATGCATGTCACAGTGTGAATTATGCACAAAGACACGCTGTATTATCGAAATACCCTTACCTTAATCTCATTGCGTATTTCAATAAAAAACCTGACGTGGGAAGTTCAAATACATTTGGCGTTGGTTGTTCTTTGTTGATCTTCCTCATCATATCATTTACAGTTCGGTATTCCTTAAATTTCTGAAAATTTAATAACTTACCATCATCAGCAGTAATACTTTTTGTGCGTATCGTAATGGGTGATACTTTTCGTGGGTGTGTCAAGAGTGAACATTATGTAAGATGGTGCATTATTTGTGTTGTGGATTTATGTATGGCACAAAGCAATTACTTAGCTTTTTCATTTCTAGGAGGAGCTGGTTATGGGATGGAGAACTTGTTCTCCCATCTACAATGTGCGCTGTACGCTTATGAAGGCCATTCAAAATTTCCTACAGGATCTAAAAATAACGCACTCGGAAATGCTTCATCTTGAACGGTACATTTATCCACATGTAGAAACTGTTGAGTGAGAACAAGGCGACTTACGTTCCACTACAACAGAAATCCATGAAGATACTTATGTAATTTGTTTTTACATTATTACACCCGTTCAATTAACTGCAGTTCTCATAACATTTTTTGTTATTTCCAGAAACAAATATGGTCTGATCTCAACAACGCCATTGCTGTTGATAACGTTCGAGCTCAGCTCATGGAGTTCATGTCTTATCTCCTTCACGATATACAGCTTTCCCATGTAGAGGTCCTGGCGCCTCCTCTTCGTGTTAAAATCGCTCGCCAAAGGAGTATGGGCGCAAAGGAAAGAGCGAAAAGCTGCGCCCTAGCAGCTCTTTGCAAAACGGTAATCTCGTGGTCGGATGTCCAAATGCATCTCCATCGCACTCGGTACCTACAACTGGATACTCCTTTGCTAGACTATGCTGTGAGTAATTTTTCGATTCCTTTTTCATTTCATTTATGCTTTACATAGAAGTTGCTGGCATTTCCTGCAGGAGTATTTGATGGAAGAGGAAGGGTTAACCTCCATTCCTACAGCCACACTAAAAGAAAGGCACCAAATAGTTCAAGAACTATGTGCTTGAGAGAAAATAATCCGGCAACGCCAAAAACCTTTGTTCAGTCTCGATTGTAAAGGATTAGCTGAACCAGCAAGATTGATTTTCGGTACACCGATAGTGTAAACTGCATTATATTACATTTTCTACCCATTGTTAATGCATCCATTGTTGTACAGCTGCAGCAAGTGTGGAATATTCAGATATTCGGATTCCTTTGAATCATATGGCAGGTATGAAATTAGGTGGACAAAACGATAATTCTTTGTATATTATTTACTGTAATCAATACTCATCTTCCTTTTTGTTGTCTCAGACCATCAAATACTCCCCGCTTTGAACGTTGGCGATGACAAAATCACCGGTCACGGAGAAATTGCTAATTTCTTGGGCAAAAAGTGCAACCTTTGTGGAATTGGCTTCAGGCAACAAACGATGGTCCACATATTAGGAGATTTGTTTACCAAGTTTCTTGACGGTGCCGTATTCAGGATGTTTTAGACCACCTTTACAAGTTTGTCCATTAATTCATTACTATTAATTGATATAACCAACCACCAACCAGAGTGGACTAAATATTGCAACGAGAAAGATGCAGGACAAGAGGATCAGATTTTGGACAAGTTAGTTGAACTAAGTAGATATGTAGGGAATTGATTTTGCACAACTAAAACGCAAATTCAAATTAATTGACATATATGTTTTGTCGAAATCGGTATACAGTTGCCCACATTTAGAAAAAAAATATTTACGACGTTTGCACTGCAAACTTATGAAGTTCGGTTGGAGGATGCTGATAGCCTATACATGAACGCTGGCCGATTTTAAATTTTGCTGCCATTTGGTTGTCAATTTTTATTGAACATTGACATCCTCCGGGATCACGCTACACGAGAATTTACACTCAATTACTTCGACATATCAGAAAACATTCGCATAATAAATGTAAAGCAAATTATGAAAGGGGTTGTATTTATAATTTCATAGTGAGCGAATTTGAATTTGAGCGCCTTTTTGTCCAATTTTAAATTAAAATTCACACCTTTGGGGACAACGTTGTTGTTTGGTCGCAACAGTTTTCGGTAAATAAACTTTTAATCTGTAGTTAGATATAGCTTGAAATTCAAAAAACAAAATACATTTTTATTTAAGCTTCACGTATAATTTAGTACTGAGCGAATCTGAATTTGTGCGCCTTTTTCTCCAATTTTAAGTTAAACTTCACACCCTTGGGCATAATACTGTATGAAAATTTCGACTCAAAAAATTCGAAAATTGGAGTTAGATATACCAACAAGTTAAAAAAGTCCAAAAAACATGGAAATTGAATTATTTTTTCTCATAGTCCTCCACAACACTGTTCAGTATGATGTAACCTTTTAGTTTCTTCAGAAATTATAAGTAAAACAGTTTGCAAAGTCTGAAACAAGTAACATGTCTTCGGAATATAAAATTTGACAACCACTACGCACTATGTGCATGAAAAATAACAACTTCCAACAATGGGAAATTCAGTAAATTTTAAGAACTAGGTATTTGTATCACTTTTACCAGGTAGGGTGAGGTGAGAATGTGAAATCTGTAAATGAATTTCAATTCCTTCAACCCAATAATTTGAAGTGAATACGTGTTAATACTTTTACGTAGATTTGTGTGAATTATTCACATTTTTTAAATTAGTTGCCAAAAGAGGTGCATTTATTTATAGACTCTGAAGAGGTAATAATTTATAAGTGTATTACATATTTACAAACGTATTGATTAATTGATTGATTGATTGATTGATTCTTTATTGTCTTTCCTCGTTCAATATAGTTATTGTTCTTCCACGAGTGACATAGATAATATACATATTTTATACCCAGACAACACACACACAACAACACACATTTAAATTTTCCAATGAAACTCGCTAATTTGCTCCTTTCAAGAAGTTTTGCGAACCCTGCGCTATCATCAGAAAATAGTGGTCCAATTGTTTCTGCGGAAGTTGATAGAATCAGCTCCACCGCTTCCGTGAAACATGTTGTCCAAATAGTAGAGTCGAGATCAGAAAAGTTTACACTGAGGGAAAACTTGAAAGGGAAAGGTTGAGCCAGTCGAAGTCGGAAGTCCTTGTCTCGCATCTCTCACAATGGTAAAAGTTATTTTCGTACTCCATGACCTGTTATTATAAATCAGATCTATGTGTATGGATTATATTATAATCGTTATTTTAGTATTAGCGCACCTATCTATTGCATTTAGGTTTTGTACAACCTTTGTACATTGCATTTTTTTCCTTGAAGCCAATCACGGTAACTTTGCTTATAAAATATTCTCCATTTACATGACCATAGGGATTTAGTAGGGAAATCGCTTCCTTAAGGCCTTTCCAAGGGATTGTAAGCTGACTTAAGCTTGTGAAATTCATTTTGTTTCTTTCTTGTTCGTACCACTTATGCAGATCATGAGCTTCGGATAAGTTCGGATTAATCTGAGAACGTCATGGCCGATGTCAAACACTTTTAATAGATAAATTCATTCAAATTTGATACAAGTTACCGAGAACGATGTCGAAAATATGCAGGACAAATTTCTACCCCTGTACTCAGACACTTTAGCACCTCGCACAACTATTATGGAGTTGGATTCGTTCTCAAAATTAATAGCTTGATCTTCCCACAATGTGAGGCTTATCTGAAAAGGAGATGATTGAAGTAATAAAACAATTCCTGTATTTTGCCAAGGTACAAACCTCCTTAAGAGACGTATCCCACAAAACGATATCTCTCTTCTGGTACTGTTTGTTGTTTCTTTTGGAAGTGACTGTTTCCAAATTTCCTATAGCTCTGCATACTCAACAACATCTGCAGATATTCACATTTGATTGGTTACAAACTTTCTTTGTTAACAAAATTTTAAAATTGCAAACAGCAATTTACCAACAAGTTTTGTTATGTCCACGGACTCAATTCTGGCAATATGTAGAAAATTGCAAGCATGCAGTGCAATGTCTACTGATTCATCCGTTTCTGGAGAAGACGCAATAAAAGTATCATTTATGGCATGTAGTTCGAATACGTGATTCAGGGGGCTGAAAGTTCGGTTACTCAATTGGATCCTGAAGTGGATAATGGTGTACAGCTTTCCAACCTTTAAATTAATTAAAGTCATAACAGTCTACATTTTTTCGAGGGTTTAATGTTTCTAATGATTATGATTATAACCTGGAACTGATCATATAGCTTATCCACTTCTTTGTTGAACGCAGTCATTCTGATTTCTTCACTTTGATCCAAAAAATGATTTCGCCAAAATGTTTTCGCCATTTCCCAGTGCCCAGGTTATAGGTTTACTTTGAGAAGCCCTCACCCCTCAGTCTCCAACATCTAATATGAGAGTTCACATAACATTTTCCAAAGTAAACCGGGGCTGGGGGGCAATAGAAGACAGCTGGCGAATTTGTATCTAATAATCTTTCGTCAGTTGCCTTCTACCGACCCAAATATATTCGGTACAAGGTGAGCTTTGATAAGCCGGTACTATTTAACATCAGTACCGTGATCACTGCATTTCCTACATACTTATTTTATCTGTATATGACCATCCACAGCGTCGTCCTTTTCCGCAGCGACGCATATAAGCGACGGAAATAAAAGTCGCGCAGATAAGTCACGGTGAACCAAGTTCGAATGATTAGCCTCGACCAATAATAGCAACCTATACTCTACTTAAGTATCTCTAGAAGATTTGTGTACTCTGCATGCCTAGATTTATTGGACTCATTTCTTATGAATTCTGTAGTCCAAGAACCAAGTTTTGGTATAGCTTTTTATAATGGCATAGCTATGTATGCATTATTATGAGATACGGGAATAGACTCGCCCTAAATATGACGGATACAGAGTTAGGATATAAGACTCGTATTATATCCAAGTGTCTACAATATTAACACAACCTACGATATTATCGCTCAGTTCTCTTCCTCTTCGGTCATGGCGCATCCTGTTACATAAAGTTTTCTAGTAAATACTTAATTAATTAAATATCTCGATAATGAATGTTGGCTTACCAAGCTCCAACCGTAAATGATGCCAACGCTAAGAAAATAAACGGGATGCATGTGACCATCCTAGAATCGATTGCGCCGCAAAATAAAACATTGCATCAATAAATATGTATAACAGTTGTAAAGACCGAATTGGTTTAAGAAATTATGTAGAGTAAATAAGCAATGAATAATGTTTCAATGTATGAAATGCAAATAAATCTGTACAGACAGATGCTGCTAGTCATGCTTCAGAGAGATTAAACCTGTACCTCAGATTTGTGTGACAGTATGAACATTGCCAAGCTATTGATGGTTGGAATAATGAGTCGTGGAAATATTGCAATTGTCTTGCTATTTGGCTCTGCGTCTTTATGTGTTGCATTAAAATGCGATAATGAGGAAGATAACTTCAAGAATACGGTTCATATTTCTACTGGCGATGTGGTGGGTGGAACTGCAACGTCAGAGGAGGCAATAAGTATTATTTCTTTAAGGGAATCCCATATTATGGAAAAGTTGAGAAACGGTTTGCTGTAAGAATTCACAACTTATTTGGACAATGAACTAATTAACATGAAATGCAAAAATGATGAATTAATTGCAACAAATTTCAAAACCTGTAGATAATGCAAAGCGCCGTTAAACGCTGTGAAGGTTGAGCCAGGATGTGCTAACTCCGGATTGTTTGGAGTAATTGAAAGGAAGGAAGATTGTTTGACTGTGGACGTGTATACTCCAAAGGTAGCTGTGATGCTAAAACGAACGAATTAATTCAATTAATAAATAATTAATTGAACTAATTATTTATTCTGTGCGAAACTATTTTTGATACAGTTGCCATCCCCTAACGATACTTCCTTGCTCCCAGTGATCACATTTATTCACGGCGGCGGTTTTACAGAGGGAGCGCCAACGATTACGGAGGTTCAAATTTCACGGATAGCTCCATTTCACGTCCATAGCACAAATTTCTCGTCTTGATTAATTATCGGTTAGGAGCGCTAGGCTTTTTAAATGCGGGTGTTTCCTCAGCTGCAGGAAATCAAGGGTTGAAAGATCAAGTCAAGATCAAGTGAAATAGGTCCAGCAGAATATCGCTGCATTTTCGGGGGACAAAAATAAAGTCACCATATTCGGGCAGAATGCAGGATCAATGTCTGTGTCACTATTGACACTGTCCTCAATGGCGGAAGGATTGTTTCATCGTGTTATTATGCAGAGTGGGACTGCAATTCAGCGGTTCGTTACATATGATCTGTATGGTCCTTCGCTAGCTGAAAGATTGGGACGAGAACTGGATTGTTCAACAAGTGATGCGAAGTATTTGGTGAAATGCTTGGAGAGAATGGATGCGAAAATTTTGGCAAATTATATGACGACGCAGAATGAATTTGTAAGAATTAGATTCCCTGGAATTAATTTTGGAAATATTTGTGCAATTACTTA
>JAQFZJ010001094.1:0-12743 GCA_034695645.1 Folsomia fimetaria
ATAATGAAAGTAGATCAAGTAAGGAATGATAGTACTTCAATAAAATTTCAAAGCTTCTAATTAATTTATAGAATGTATATTGATCAAAACACATTGCAATGTTTTAGGCAATAATTGTTTTTCTTTGTAGCCAATAACTGTGTTAATGTTACATCCCGTGCTTTTTGGTATCAACTTTAGTAACTGTGGGTGTCGAAAAGTTTAAACTTAAAGATGTTGTAAACCGACTGCGGTCAAGAAGAATATGAAGAAACGGGTAACACGGTATGAGTAATGCTAGTGATGCTGCATCAAATATGGGCGGGTAACGAGGATAGAAGTTTGTGGAGAGGTTGTAGAGTGAGAAGTGTATGGCGCCCATATGTACACTAAAGCTCGCGACAGCCATGTAAATACAAGGCAAGAAACCGTCATTTTTGCCCACTTTGATTCGTCAGAATTGTGTCAGATGTCATTTTTACACAGAAGTTTTTGTAATTAGGTGACTACCGATAGTATTAGATAGACACTAAATGTATATTTTACAACTTCCATCTCAGGAAGCAGTCGGGAAGTTAGTATACCTGTAAGATACATAAGTACGAAGCATTGTTCTGTATTACTGAATCCAAATTAAATTTACATATGAAATCTACAAGATCCATCCTCGTTGACTATAAACTAAACATTTAGATAATATAATTATTAACCAACGCAACATTGTCTCCTTTTTCTATTAGGAAATCCGCATTTCTCAAGGACAGCTTCATAAAATCCAGCTTCGCATTTTGGCCAGGGGTTACCGCAGCGAGTCCAGTAGCATGGCTGCTTGTTGATTTTGGCGTTGATTGACCCGGCTTCAGTATCCAATCCATCAGCAGCTCCTCCACTGTTTACTAGAAAAATGACGACCAGGACAAAGGTCAGCGACAATCTTTTGTAATTCATTTTGTCTGCAATTACGGAAAGTGAAGTTCGTTGGTAGCGTTACAAAATATGAGCATAATGAAATATTTTACAATATCAGACTCACCTGGAATATCTTGCTTTGATTGTTTTGTTGATCGTGTTCAGTTGTTTCCTTTGCTATGTTGATGAGTTTACTTGTGCAGTTGATACTGAATTGAATTGTGATGCGGTTCACTTTCCTATTTATATAAAATTTCCACAATTTAAAACAAGCAAATGAGTAATAATAAAAGCAAAACAACAGTTATACCAAGCTTAATTCCAATAATTCGCAGCTTATCTAAATCAAATATTTACTAGTCGCATGATACGGAGTATTATAACACGAAAAGTAACGATTTTCAATGGAAGTGTTTGCTCGTCAATTACGCATTTGTTTAGTAAGGAACTAAGTGCAGCTGACCTTTTCGTTGAAATAATACACACAATATGATAACGATGAACAACATGATGACTAGAAAACTGAAATTAATCCGCGGTTATTATTTTGTGTTGTTCGCGGAATTTCCAGTTCGATTTTATTAATCAAACTAAATTATAAATAGATACAACTGATGCATATGAAGTTTGCGATTAATGTAATCGAAGGTAATTTGGTTGTGTTAATCTTTATTGTGGAAAGCATATCAATTGGTTCGTTTGTAATCTGATGCTCAAAAGCAGGTTTTAATTACACGTGGCATTATTGTGCAAGCATTGCAATATATACTTAAGTTGCAAAGTGCTGCCAATTTTACATATTTATGTAACTTAAATATCATTGGCACTTCAACCCCAGTGGTTGAAATTATCATGAAGATTGCCATTGATTCTTGATTCTACAATAGCCACACCACCTAATGCGTCTTCAAGGCATCTTTATGCAATCCAGCCAGCAATTGAAATACACGAGATATATACACGAATATACGAATACACGAATATATCGAGATAATTCCTCTGTCACATGGTTTGAGTGCAGTGAAGATGTTTTAAAAATTAGATTTTAAATTGGAATTATTCGCCATTTTATAACTTTTTGTTCACCTTGCAATTTCACGGACAAGCAAAAGCCTGACTTCCGTGGGGAACCACTTCCGATAACCCAACCAGCCAAGTAAATGCCTCAAATGTTGCGATTCCGGACGCTAGTAATACTCCAGTGCCTTCATTGTGATCCCACGACGTACAGTTCAGAAAACTCATCCCGCTTATGAGTGGTGGCATGCAGGATCGGGCGAAAGCCATTCCGGGTATCACAGGAGGTGGTGGGCGTAAATCAAACAGAAAACGGTACTGCGTTATTCAAAAGGTCACTAACCTCTCTGTTGGCAGTCCACTTCCGTCACAACGCAAGCATTAAGCAGGTCAACGGCCTCATTTTTTGCACTCGTATTGCAAATGCAGGATTATTAATTCAAATTACATGATTCGTCAGAACGTTTCGTATTTTTATTTATTCATCATCCATGTGAAAGTTCTTTAATGTATTGTTACATTGCCGTAAATAATACAGGCGCCACAACATGACGGAAACGAATTGATTGCTCTCGCCGTAGACGCATATGTATATGTCACATTATTTGTCGATTTCCTGTCAAAATGGGAAAAGTCAGGATTGGCTAAAGAGTTAATTTTGAACAGAATAAATTTGGTGAATAATGACGCCCATTTTGGCTAAATACGGATGTACGAAGCATCTTTAAAAAATTACTATCTGCACCTCATAAAATTGTATTATTATTTGGTCCAATACGCAACATGGAATTTATAATTTGTTTATTATTTAACTGTTAATTATAAAACATATGACTTCAAAATTGCTAAACATAGTTGATTTAGGGGAAGCACGTGCTAAATTGATTTGCTAAATTGATGATTGAATATGTTCAACCTTTGGAGTCGCGGAAGTTATCAAACGCTTTTGTTGCGGGGGCTGTGTGGTAACTATATTACCCGTAGCTCGGGAATGTTAGAAACCCGTGGAATTTAATAATTTGTAAATTCGGAGTATTTCACAAGATTTTGTATCCTAGTTTCGGGACATTTTTTAGACACTTATCTGCGGGAGAACGGAAAAACACGTTTCTTCCTTACAAAAACAGTTTCCATAACAGCGGAACAACGTGTTTAGACGTTTATATTTAAAAGATAAATTGTAACAATTGAAATGATAAACGAGGAACATATTTAAGGATTTACAAGTTTTGTGTGCTTTAAATATCAGGAAAACAGCAAAGGATAAAGCAGCACAGCATCGCCCACCCCACGGGAAGAGATTACTGCTAATTTCGCAGGAATATCAAACAAAATATCAATGTTTCAATTAAACGAATAAAACGTGCAAAAAAACGGACATACCTAAAGGGACAAAACTCGTAGGAGAGGAAAATGAAATATGGACCGTCAACATCTTAATTTGTCAGGCCCTGAGAGGTCAACGCAAGGTCGTAGGTCAAAATTTTATATTCAAGATCACCATTTTTGAAACCTCAAAGGCCGCGTCAAAAATCTCAATTTGACCTAAGAAGTAACTATCGACGAACTTCACCTTATGTCGGTTCCCAAAATCGTAAAAATTTGAACCGTTTGAGAGTTATCGTAGACGGGCCAAGCCTTTTTAGAAAGCGGTTTCACCTCTCAATAAATGAAAATAAAATATCAGTTTGTGTTAAGCCCACTTATGGAGCTCATTGGTATGCTATATCTGCAAAGTTTGTATCAATTTTTTATACATGAATGACATATGGATTTTCGTCTCGAGATGAGGGTATGCCACCCCCAGTCGTCCAATCGAGGCGAGATAACGTTTCACTGTAGACAAAGCATATATCTTCAACTCGATGTTATCTCAAATCAATTGGACCACTGGGAATGGCATACCCTCATCCAGAAATTTGAAAATTAATGTATCACTAACCCCACTTGAGGGTGGCGGCAACCAAACTCAACTAAACTCATTCAATGTAAATTCCCAGAAATGATTTGCATTGTATTTGCCCTTTCGACGAATGGTGTTTTAAACTACCGAGTTCAAGACCTATTTCTATACTTTTGGTTGCACCAACTGTTTGTAAAGCATCGATAGTTCTGGACTGGATGGTTTTTTATTTAAAATTAGGTGCGTGGTTCAGGGAGATAAAGGAGAATTGCTGGGTCATCATGACACTAGATACAACATTTTCTCAAACATTTTGCAAAATGAATCAGCTGTTTTCTGTTTATGTTTACAAATATAATGGTAATCTGACGCCATGAGGTGGTGACGAAACACTTGGGCTCTCAATCATAACCCCCCTTAAGGAAGTGTTTAATTTGATGATCGTATAAAGCCATCTCAAAGGCCTTAAAATTCACCAAGGTTCATTGCAAATAAAATATTAAGTCAAGTACTGATCCTGTCTACATGATCCGATCATGTCGACTATCGAATTTTTTCATTACGTTCTATGTGCATGTTTCCACAAAATTTACTGACAACTTTGGAAAATCACTGTTTGAGTCACACTGTGTGACTGTACACTGTGGCAAGATCAACTACATGATTTATCAGCCAACTTGCATAATAAGAACAAATTTCAGCCTTCTATGAAATTTATAAAAACCAGTGTGGGGCGCCCATCGTAAAACTTATGCGACGTCATGTTATTTGATTAAAATCTCTAGCAATATGTTTTGATTTTTTTGTTTTTTAATACAAACGTGTTTATCCGTTATCCCGAGTTACTAAAATAATTTTGGCCACGTCAATTCACGGTCTCACGCAGGTGACGTGGAAATATCTGAACGTGAAATACCGTTCTCCTAATTGCTTCTCCCTGTATATCGTGTTTTACTTTATTAAAATGCGACTTTCAAAAATAATTGTGCTAAATATTAGCAAAGAATGTGACATGAGGACCAACTTCCAGACAGGAAGGAGAGGCTCTGAAGATAAATTAATATTTTATGACTAATATTTATAAAAAAATATTTATAAAATCCTCACTATGACGCCGTACATGACGCCGTCATCGTCACTGTGACGCCGTACATGATTGTATCTTATCTCAACGTCAGTATGTTTGAATTTTCAGTTTAAGTACTAATTTTATTGCATCCGCAATATACTTATTTTGTATTGAATGGTTGTTCTGTTCATGTGACTGTAAAGAATTTTAATTGACATATTGATGTCAATCGCACAATGGAGACATAAAATTTCATAAGCCAAATTAAACCATGCATATATGCAGATAAAGTAGAGAGTGATACTCAGTGAGAGTTGCATCCACGAGAATCACAGAACACTTCCGTATTTTGCGTTATTCTAGTATCTAGTAAAGCAGTAATACGTCAGCGTCAACCATAACAGTAATGAATACTTGGCTCATTGCAATCACTTCCCTTGCTTTACTTGCTACATCAGAAACTAAGAAGCCAGACCGTAAATTTTTATAACAAATATATTGGATACCCGTTATAATAACTTAAAACACAATCTTTCACAGGGTGTTCCAAAGGAATGTTCATATATAATCATTGTCGTGAGTATCCAGTTAAACAAAGATGGAGGTACATAGATGAAGACTGCCGCTCAACAAAGACTGCTCTATGTCGAGAGAACAAAGGCTACAATGAAACTTTTTATTTCGACCTACTTGATGATTGCCAGAGAATTTGCAAAAATGCTTAAGTAAGCGTCAGCTAATAGGATTCGCACCTCGTGTCTTTTTCCATTTGAATATATAACACTACTACCACATAAAGACTTACTGATTCATTCATTAACACTTAAAATAAATACAAGTAATTTGAACAGAAGTGTTCCATTTTAAGAAAAATGATTGTATCATTTGAAAAATCAACATAACCTAATAAACACCATGAATGCAAGGAATTCACGAACTGTATATGTAGAGAGTCCTTTTCAACACCATTATATACACCACAGTACCACAGGCATGTAGAGATCTGCATAAATTTGGGCAAGAATCCCAAATATTAAGGAAAAGACCCCATTATGGCATTGTCTTGTCCATCTGTCAGTCCGCTCATCGGTACAGCGCACGCTTAAGCGGAAAATTCTTGGCGGGCAAGGTCGCAAAACCGAGGAATGGCGCCCCACATATATTCCTATTATTGCACGCATTTATATACAGAAAAACAATAATTTTGAAGGCATCGAAAGCCTCGGACTTGATTCGTACACGTACCAATATCAATTCATTTCGGTTGCAAATGAACCTGGAAGCTGATAATTTTTTTGATGTTCTGTCATGTCATCTTGATTAAAGAGCCACTTTGTTATTGCTAATGTTGTCTCAACTATTTGATGTGTGTGATTTTTAAGTGGAATGGCAAAATGTAATCCTATTTTTAATGCTTGCGATTCTTGTGTAGTTAATGTTCTATTGGTAATGTTAATCACACTAGATTGATTAGTAATATTTTATGTGTTTTGCGATTCTGGTGTTGTTGTTTGTATATTTCTTTTGTATGTTTGATAATGTTGTTGGTTTTCAGAAAGAAAGAATTTCGATGATATCTTATTATAGTACGATTTATATTGTATTGTGTTTAATAAAATGTCAAATGTGTTAAGTTTTCGAAAGCAAATATCTTCGAATGATCCGTTTGATATGATAGCCCTTTCTTAAAATAATAATTCTTTCGTATAGTGATAGCTGGCTGTCTCATTATTACATTATGATAACTCTTCCTTGGAATAATAAATTAGTAGTATAGTAGATATAACTCTTTCTTGATATGATAGCTCTGTATTGATATGATAATTCTGACTTGGAATAATAAATTTGTAATGATATAACTTTCTGAGTTTATTTATAAAATCCCAAATTTGTTAACATTTTCAAAAAGAAATGGCTTAGCTTATTAAGTTGAACCACTCTAGAGTTGTCGTGATAACAGACAGACAGTCGGACAGACAGACGAAGCATCCCCATGCGAGGTTAATCATTCACACCCGTCATCCCAAAAAATGGGGAGTTCATCATTCCCCATTTTTCCACATCGGTGATGATGTGGAAAATGCGAGGTGAATAATTTTGTTGACGAGGTACGCCACGGTTAAAAATCGTATAGATGGATGCTCCTACCCCTAAAGTATAATCCCCCAAAATTTGAAGGAAATCGGAGAACATGAAAGAAATGGACCAAAGGGTCCCTTTGAAGTATTCCAAAAATTTCATGTTTTTCGGCCACGCCCCCCAGGGGGTGTGACCTACGGGGCCCATCTTCGAACTTGTCCAAGCCCGTGACCTAAGGAACGTGTGGACCAAATTCCAAGTCCCACGTCAAACGGTTCAAAAGCTAGAGCACCAACGGGCAGACAGACAGACAGACGGACGGACGGACGGAATCAAATCATAAAGGGGTTTCATTCACCCCTTAATAATGTAATTTATAAAGTAGTTTAATGCATTAAAATTTCACTTTGGTGGATGCTTTAAGAAATAAACGTCATAATGCACTGGATTCTAAGTTGAATTATATGATTTGTACATGAATTGTATTTATCCAAACAATAATATGGAATTTGGTACTGAATTATTTAACTCCGGGTGAATAGATAAATTTGAATGCAGTATGCATTACAGTATAACAAAGTTCTAACTACTGATACTTTCTCTATGTCATTTGAGTTGAGTACTGCCACCTATCACGTTTTGTAGTCCATGTCCGTTTTTTGTAAAACTCACTTTTGGCGCCACAGCCAGAGGTCAAAGTTCGGCCATAGGTTCAATATGTATTTCTTCTAAAATCTATAACTTTTGATCATGTTAGCGGATTTCAATAATGTTCGGGTCAGAATGACCAGAATAACCCTAGCTTTTAGAAAATGTAAAAATACTAATTTAGGAGCGTTTTGAAATTTTAGGTTTGGCGGTCTTTTCTTAAAATGCTCCGAAAATCAACATTTTTATATTTTCTAAAAGCTCGGCTAATTCTGACGAACTGGGTCCAAAAATTATTGGAGTCCGACAACATGATCAAAACTTATCGATTTCTGAAGAAGTACATGTTAAACTTATGGCCGAACTTTGACCTATGGCTGTGGCCAAAAGTGAGTTTTACAAAAAACGAAAGACGCTATGTCGAAAAGGTCCGACATGGCCTGGTGGCAATGCTCAAGTCGAATGGCATAGAAAAAGGATACCTAGTAATACATGACACCGTAATTTGAGGTTCATGTAATTCGTGAAGTGGTCGAAATTCATTTTTAGTTAGAAATGAATGGATTGGAATGATTTCGAAGTCTTTTTCATAATAATCTATGATATTTATCAATGAAGAATATAATTTATAATGTGATTACAATTGAATTTTAGGGTGTACATACTTGCGCATACTTTCATGTTCATGCTAAACGGAACCACAAAAGACAGTTATTGATATTGTTCAGGGCTAAGATTAAGCATTGTCAGTTGTCATGATTACACGTGATGCAACATGCAACAAGCTAAATGGCTGAAATAGTCAAAACATGTAAACCATTTATGCATTCTTTATTTAATACACTGTAAAATTTGCCAATAAAACTAAAAACTGACGAACTGCAGTTATGTTTATACGATATAATGTATTGTGCAGCTACATATATACATTGCAAGTTAAATTAGTATTTTAGCAAACTTAACCAATTATGAAACACTTAACTGTAACAGGGTCTATAATATATTGTTAACTTTAATCTATGATTTGTAATTCTAATTCCATTTGTATCTAACATTTAAAATAATATAAAATAAAAGAAAAAAATTTTAAGACACAAATGCAATAATCGAGCACATAACAAAACAGTTCTGTCCATATAAATTGTGAGTTCGCTTTTCATTAGCTTCACAGTAACTAAATAATTAATATTAAGTCGAAACTAATATTACAAGTTTATTTTTATTCAATAGCTTTAACCTTGTGCATCTCCTTGGTCACATCAATTAGTAAATTATACTTATGTTGGCTGTGTTGTGCTAGACCTCCAGGATATAAATCTATGCAACTGTAACTAATAACTAATATTATTTTTTTCAATTAATAAGTTAAGGAATTGTTATATTTATCTGAAGGAATACTTTGTTGTCTCCTAGGTATTTTTTGAGACACGGAGCTCCAGCAAAAATAATGAAGCTGTATACACCCCGCCAACAGCCTGTTAGAAATAAATATTGTTAATATTCAATTAATTTAGATTTATTTAATTCCCTCACAAGAACAATCCATTTGTCATGTATGCTGAAAAATCCAAGACACTTGAGCGTGATGGGTTTCTCTGTAGCATCTTTGAAGTCATGAATCAGGCCGGAACGGTATGCCCTTCGTTCCGCACGCTCGATAGGATCAGCGATGGCTTCGGTTACCCCATCTCTATGATTCAGTCGCGCCAATATGGTTTTGGCAGCCTTCGCAATCTGCAATTTTATAAGATATTAAAATTATAGTTATTTTGGTGTAATAGTGGGGAGAAAATAATTGATCTACAGTTTAATAAAATGTTTCATAAATGGGGTTAAGATAAATATATAAAATAATAAATTTATGAAATAAATATGTACGCACCATTCTCGTGCCACTAGAGGCTAGCATTGGAGTCCCAACTTTCAAAAGAAGGAAGGCGCTATTGAAAGCTACCCATTCCCATTGTCCCTGTGAAGTTTGGAAAACAGAATATGTCAAGTAGGGGAATATTTGGGTATAATAGGTAATTGAAACTGCGGTGATAGAACGGTTGAGGCCATCGACCAAGTCATCCGCCGCAACAAAGAGACGAGTAAGCTGAAATTGCATAAATAAATAGTGTTTACTTTGTAATAAGTAATTCACGATTATTATTAGCTCACCCAAATGATATCTGCATTAGTCATTTCCAGGTGTAAAATGTACTGGTGTCGTATTTCGACTCCAATCATTCTTATAACATTGGCACATGCCAACATCTGGAGTTCTAGGACAAGTTTTAGCACCTCCAGCCAGGTCTTTATTCCCATGAAACTTTCGCCATTAATTAAGCGACAATATCCAGTTTGCCTACGGCATTTAAAGTTGAACATTGCTGAAGCCGAACGAAACGAGTCTTCAATTACATCTTCAGCACCTCTTCTCCGCACGTCCTCGCCGAAGGAGGAGTATGCCGACCAACAAACTACCAACACAGCCGCAGGTGCCAACTGGGAGATAAGCTGCAACAATTGAAAGTTTTTTCTTAAATTGACTTACTTTTTCAAAAACTATATATCATAGGAAATAATGGGCTGTGCTAACCAACAATTTCCCAGGAGAGTTAGGGAGAGTTGTAAACCTGCCAAAAAATTTGTGTTGCAGATTTTTGGTTGTCACAGCCAAACACCAGACTTGACCAAGTACACAAAGCAAGTACGGAAAATCCGAGCCAGCAATAAATCCCATCTCTGGAGACATTTTTGGATTGAGTGCGTTAAACTCGGCCAAAAAGCACTTTAGCATGTATGCTCCGAGTGCCACCACAACTAGGGCAAATCCAACCTGGAATTAAAAAAGTTGCAAATATGTTAGGAAATATAATGTGAAAAATAAAATGTTTGATGTATTGTGCGGTGAAGATTCATTTTGACTGCTGCAGTGCCTACACAGGTCATTATAATTTGCAGAGAGACTCAAACAAGCCTTAAACTATACATAAATTAAAATTATTTAATTAGGTTTTCGCCTGGCCTAAATTTGCATCGTTAGTTTGGTAGTATAATTTGCCAAGTAAGATGAATTAAAATTTGATGTTTAGTAAGATAAATTAGTTTGTGTTGCAAATTTACAAATGGCACATACAAGGCTGCCATACAAGGTTAAAACCCACCTGACAAAAAAATGTAATAAAGTTGGATTAAACATTTCATTTTGGCAATGGTGGCTGAAGGTTGTGGTGGGACGTAACCTTTACGTGCTGATATAGCTGATAAGCACGTTTAGCCACAATTAGATTCATTTACCAACTTCGGTTCATTTAGATTTCCAATTTAATTACTAATTTTATTGCATCCGCCATGTACTTATTTTGTAGTCAATGATTGTTCTGTACATGTCACTATAAAAAAGTATGCAATTTTAATTGGCATACTACTCGAACAATGGACATTTAGAATTTAATAAGCCCAACTAAAGCATACGTATGCACAAAGAGTAAAAATGGTACACAGTGGGGAAACATATTTTAGAACCATATTAAATTTTCGTATTTTCTCATTTCGTATCTGTAATAAGACGGTAATATATTTCTGCAAACGTCAATCATAACAGCAATGAATATTTGGCTCATTACAATTGTTTCACTTGCTTTACTCGCTACATCCGAAACACAGAAGCCAGAGAAGCCAGCACGTAAACCTTTTTTATAATAAACCTATTGTCAAACTGTTATGATAATTTAGAACTAAACCTTACGCAGGTTGCTCCATAGGAATTTACAGAAGTCGCCAATGTCGTGAGTATCCAGTTAAGCAACGATGGGAGTATACCGACGGGGACTGTCGCAAAACATTGAGAGATATATGTCGAGGAAAGCATGGCTACAATGAAACTTATTATTTCGATCTACTAGACGATTGCCTTAGAATTTGCAAAAATGATTAAATAAGCGTGACCAACTTAGACACCAAAATGGTCGATGTTTTTCAAACCTCTCAATACACTAACCTCTAATAAACTAATATCTCTAGCCGTTTGCATATACAAAATTACTTCTACATGTTTTACATTTACTGATCCATCCCTGAACATATACCTCGATGAAATAAATTGCCGTTTTGAAAAGAGTGTAAGTTAAACTGAAAAAAGTGGGACACAGAAAGTAATGGAAGATTAGGCACCAAATTACTGCTATCACCGATAATTCGACCAAAGTGTACACCTCAAGCAAAATGATCTCCGCAAGGCGACCTGGTCGAAGAGAAATTTCCGTAAAAAAATTTCAACACAAACAACATAGCTCATCAAATTTCAAGGCATGGTTCCCCAATCCATAGAATCGAAGGTTTTGTTTCATTTAATTTTGGGCTTCGAACCCCTGCCTTATCATTTGACTTTTTGTTGTCGATGTACGCAATGAAATACACACTAAATGCTATAAATGTTACTTCAAATTAAATTACAATTATATTTTTGCAATGTGCAGATATAGAAAATGTATGTATCAGAAGCGCAAATCTCACAATATTAACTATCCTCATAACCATCAATAATAAAGACAATTACTACTTACAAAATGCGCAGTATATCTCCGAAGATGGTAACTGCCCTGATCAATGGCTACGCAGAAAGGCGTCACGAGCAGAAGGAATCCCAAATTAAAGGTGTAAGCCAAGAAGGTCGCTGTTCCAGAAAAACAATCCAGAGCTCTTTGATAGTCATCGTAGCTCTGGACTCTGGCCAATACTCGTTCCAGATTATCATTGGCAGCAGCCGGCAGCATCGGTCCTTGTTGCTGTGGCCCTTCATCTTGTTGTATTGCATTGTTTCCTAAAGACACATCCAAACTTATATTGTGGGTAAGTATACCTTCATTAATAAATTCATTAGTAATTATTAAATACTTATTAATCGTTTATTGGCTATGCGCATTATTTCAATTATTAATGTCGGGTTTGAGAGGACAAAGCGGTAAATAGAATTGGTGCAGAGGAAATGGCGGAAAGTCTAACCTTCGGAACATTATTGCGATACGAAACTACACACGCCAAATAAATTGGAAGTTGGGAAAATTAGACCATTTATATTTATTTAAATTAATGTGCATAATGAATTCACTTGCGAATTCAAAACCTCAATTTCAAAATTATCCTTCTTAA
>JAQFZJ010001095.1:0-12742 GCA_034695645.1 Folsomia fimetaria
CTTCATGACCAAATTGGGTATGCCTTGCCCGTTTATGCAACTGTTTGGTTGGATGTTATGGTTTTCAATACATTGACGTTTACCGGAGCGTCCGAGGTGTTTAAGTTGGGCGGGAAGTTGTTAAGAAAGTGGGGAAAAGAGGTTGCTAATGGCGGAGGGAAAAGTAAGGGAAAGCGGAAGCTGTTAAGATCTTTTAGACAGTTGAGGGTAGAATTTGGAAATAACTTTGTGGATAGAATGACACCCCTTGTATTACAAGATTTTTGCGCAAAACAGACTATTTCTTTGCTCGTTTTAACGGGGTCAACTGGGAAACGTGAATTTTAATTGGCCATGCTCCATATTCCCATAAATAAAATTTGACCTTCCTATGTACATAGCAAGTGTAATTGGAATAATTTGTTTCAATGGAATCTTAATTGTTATTAAATGTCGAGTGAATTGATGTCAGGTTGCTGATAACTTATTCATTTAGTCAAATTTATAAGAGTGTATATGGTTTGGTCTGTGTCAACAGGACAGGGTAGAGTATTATATTACAGTACAGTAGTGATAATAAAACAATAAATAGTATTATTTTATTTACTGCGAATAAAGTTTTAACATAAAGAATAAGTTAAAATTGAAGGTGATTGAAAGGAGGACAACACGTTGCATTAACAGAGTAATATTTCCGGGCCATACAGTGTTCTATTACGAGCGATGATTTACATATAAGAAATAAGTTTAAACATATATTGTTGTAATGTAAATAAAATCTAAAAATCTAAACCAACTGGATCTGCAGCAATTCATTTAGTCTCTTAGGTCCATATAAATTAAGAATGCACATTTACATGTGTGTCATATCTAAATTGGAACCAAAACGTATGGTGTTCTAGCCTAAGCGTTATTTTTTATATTGTTATACCTATATACAAAGTATATCTGGACATTACTTAAATATGATTTTCAGCAAAGGTAATTTCCTATGTATATATCATTGGGTTTATTTGTTAAGCTGAGTTAACAACTTACATATCAGTTAAAATGTGCAAGGATCGTATTTCCAAATACTCCATTTCAGTTTCTGTGTTCGACTTATCGTAATTATTAGATACTCTGCTTTAGAATCGTCCTGCGTCATGAGTTCGTATAATAGTTCCAAACGTGCAATTGTAAGCTATAAAACAACAATGTTTTCTAAACTTCTTAAAAATCACTGTCCAAAGTATCTTAACCGAACGGGAAAGGTCCATTGTCTTCAATACGCCTGGGATGGAAATTCTCAATAGATTGTCCAAACTAGACAAACCGTCTCAATGTTTGTGCGAGGAGTGGTGTTATATCACTACGCCTATACTGCAATGCTCATTATTGGCACGGTAACGTCACCTTCACCATTGGTTGATATGTTGATTATCATGCCTGTGAGCGAATCTGTTATATTTGATACTGAATGGATTCCTTGCTTGCAAGTTCAGTTCTTAATATAATGATTTTCCTAATTCAAATGCACAAAGCAAGCCGTCCTTAAAATTAGTGATTTTAAGCGAATTTACAAAACTAATATAATTTTTGCTGTTATAGATTCGACGCCTAACACATTCCTGTACATTACGATGGATATTTCGTACAGATTGCTCGATTTGCTAAATCTAGCAACTCCAGTTGCGATTGGAATCCTTATTCTTCTTCGACCTTACCAACTGCCATTTCTGGAATCAATTTTATTCTCCGGGGGATTGTACGATAATTCAGTCGTGCCGGATTAAAGGATTCGCAGGAGTAATTGTTACAACGGCATTAGTAGCATTCGACAGCATTACAATACGGTAGGAATCTTTGAAGATATGTATATCTTGATGCCAGAAAATTGTCTATTGTTGCAAGAATCCATCCGCATTCTGCAGCCTTCTTGTTGCCTGGCGAGTAGTGGAGTATTTACTATTTTTTGTCGTTTTTCCGTTTTGGGAGGAGTTTGTCTTGACCACTTCCTCCCACAACGGCGCGCAACCTACCCGCACCCATGCGAATCCCATTACCACCACCTCCCACATGCAATGCTTCCTCCACCAACCCTCCACATGCATCATTTGTTCATAATCATATTTTTGCAATACTGTGCAATAAAAATTGAACGAGACAAAGTAGCAGTAAAATGAGAAATAAAATGCGACGACAGTCATTATTGAAGTCAAGAGTGTTTACTACGAACTAAAGCAGAAAGTACACGGTTGACGGTTCTACAATATCAACCAACTCCACCATGGAAAAGGTCTCCCCGTCCTCATCCTGCGGCTTGTTGAGACGAGTTGCTCTAATCCGCTTAGTCACCACGAGCACAACGGCTCCAATTACAAGCGCCCCGACCAGGGCAGCCACAATGAACCTTTTTCTTGGTTATTTTAATCTACCATAAACTAGGAGTACTTACCACTCCAAAGTAAGACGGACTCAATTTTGTCCGAATTTATGGAATGACCATTTCTACCAAAGAAGCCCCAAGTGGGGGGTGTTTAGGCGAGCAGCAAATTGTAAAAGATGGCATATGTTAAGCCATCGTTCACACAACTATCACAATCCATACGTCCTTGTTAAGATTCGAATAGTGTGAGTAAAATCCAGTGCAAAATGAAGAGATGAATGGATGAAATCACAAGAGATTTAATTATTATATCTAACATGACGTCGGTATGTCAGCCCAACAAAGATATCAAACTTAATAGTGTAAAACGATACTTTCTTTGCAAGAAATATCCATCCGACCAAAATCAAACTTTTATTTGACTTCTTTGGTTTGACTTAGGTTGGATGGATACAATTTTCATTCTTCCTCTTTGTTCCATCCACTGCTTTAAAAGAATTTAAAATAATGTGGGCCCTTCTGACCCTTATTCTTCCCAGCAGTGCTTATCCTCCAGAAAACATTTGTGGCTCACTGAAAACTTGCTTCAGATGTAACTACCCCAAATCTTGTCGATTTTTGGAAATTTGGACACCCAAGTCCAAATCGTGTGGACATTGCGAAACTTAAATCTATCAAAGTTTTGTTTCCGTATAATAACATTGCAAGATGCAGTCTCGTGGAAACCGTCCCTGAAATAGCAGGTAAACATGCATAATTTTCCTTCCTTCCAAAAAGTATAATGGATTGTATTGTATACAAAAACTTTGTTTGCATCCGAAACAACATAGCACAGCCTCCAAGTTGAGACAATCTCACCGGAACCAACATATTCTACTACCACAAACCAGAGCATGGTTTTTGAGAAATTGACCTTTTGTCCACCTTCTGCTACTACCACCACGCAGGAAACAGAAACGATCCGTCCGTCTTTCACTTAAACCAACACATTCACCGCTGTTTATCATGGTGAGGGTTCTACGCGACACACTTTGCCACACTCTTATGCAATATTCTCTTTTAAGCAGCTGTTGATACTATAATTGAATCACAAACAAGCGGGCATCATCCACACGCTGCACAATTGCGCCTATTGAAGTCGCATTGTGTAAATTAGGTATGAAAAAATTAAACAAATGTGCATTGGAGATATTATTATCATGATATATTATTATGATCATGCAGAAATCCTTTCCACTGGACAGGCAACTACCCAGACCATGAAAATTGGAGTCACAATTTCACCATCCACAACCAGCGCACAAACAAGTTAGTTTCATCATATTTCCTTCATAATTGAGTAGGCCTATATTGTTTATTATTTTTGTCCATGTCGGAATAAAAGTATAAATAAGCTTGCATAACCATGAAACCTTTTTTGTATTCTCTTTTCATTCAACAGTCGCTAGTCACAATTTTGAATTCCATCTCATAATGGATATCAACCTCAACGATTTTACTTTCGAAAATCATTTTACGCTGCTGCTGAAGAAGCATTACAACCACAACCATAAGTTGAGATTTAGGATATTCCCGTTACCCAAATTACTTACCAGCCAATAACCCCACCACCTTCACCTAACACTGGAATAGACCTTTATACTCGTGCCGAAGCGACAGCAGTTGATAAATTTGTCGTGGGCTATCCACCCACTCCAATGTTCTCGCCATCGTCGGCTCCAATTCAGTGCTACACACTGCCTCAGCACTATTATTTAAGTATGAGCTTTCACATTACTTCCACATTGCTCAGTCCTAAAACCCGGATTTTGTTATTATATAACAAGTAGAACACTATTTTCCAACACTCACAAATATCACTTTCACAACGACGTTTGAGATTTTACATAAGCTTGGAGCAGCTTCTCCTCGTCTATATCATCGAAATCAGTTTTCTGCTCTTCGTAATCCGACAGTAAACCACCGTCATCCACGGTAGGCTGATCTTGTAGGGTGAGGCATTTTGGGAATTCATCGTTACAACCTACTCCCAGATACGCTGCACACGGGCTGCCTCTCTGAAGTTCCTTCAGGACTTGGGAAAACTCGTCAATTTGTTTTAGATTAAACGTTCATATTGGACCCAGTCATCAAAGGTACTCCGGAGAGTACTTCCGCGTTAAGATCTTGATCATCGAATATCCATTGGGGAGACGAATAGGTAGTACCACCGAGCGACCTGCATAAAAAATGTTTTTGTGAGACCCACTTCGTAGTTTATTGAAGCCATATTTCTATTCCTAATTTTGTTATTAAATTTTTTGTGCATGCATCTGCCTTTTATACCTGATCTCAAGTATACACCAACCGCTGGGTCCTAAAAGCCTTCTAACATCTGATTGTTAATCGTGACTAAAGGATTTCCAGAAAATCTGGGCAAATTATCCGGATAGGTGACTGCCTTACACTCCACGAAGGTGGTGTCCAGGATGTTTATAAACTCGGCCAGTTCCATGATGCTGACCTACAACATCAAATTAATGCATGTCAAATTCACGCTAGCAATGCACTAAAGCCACAATATTAAAAAAATTAACCCAGTTTTCACTTACTCTTTGATGGGACTCACCAACTTGGGTGGTTGAACGAGAGGGACATTGTCTACTTTCGAAAGTTCCGTTAAACATTCCGAAAACGGAATGCTTATAATGCAAATCCACTAGGTTCAGATATAAATGTAGCTTTAACACCTTCGCAACTTGTCATAAAATCTTTCATCGTTGATCAATTGCAGTCTGGATTTAAAACCCAGCAATTGGTTGCAGTACTAGCTCGACCGGGGCTAGCAAGAATTTTGTAAATTATATCATCCAACTTGTGGGTACCGTTGAGTGCGTGACACTCGCCCTCACTGGTGTATCTTCTTCCAACATAGACTCTTGCACCGCTTATGCATACCTAGGCATTCCATACAAGTGTAACGTGGATTTAGAAACCCTCGTTTGGAGATATGTCCCTCCACGAAGAAGGGACAAAGGCTGTAAACTAAGATTAATGAGTCTAGACGAGATAGGTTTTGATTCGTGCAGTTTTTTTGAGTTCGTGAACCAAATATTACAGAAAATCCTAAAAAACTTTCACATTTTTGGAGGATTAACGTGTCACTGCTTTGGGGGCTAATTCCAGTTGAACTGCCCCTTTGGGAATATCTTACATACGGACCTAGAAACAATTGTCAACAAGTTTGCAGCAGAAGGGGCCCAGCTATTTCGCAAGTTCCACTTTTTTATGATTTTTTGCATGAGAATGTGAGACAAGTCAGATTTAAGGTTTGGTAGACTATTAGAGTCCATTAGATAGGAAAACCGTCAGTGCAGATGACTTCAATTTAATCAAATCACGTGATATTAACAGCCTTAATTTACCCGAGATTGAATCTTTTTCAAATGCTTTACATATTCTTCCTTTTAATAGACTGTGTTTAGATAATAATCTGAAAATGTTACTGCAGCATAATCAGCTTGTTATTCGAATTCGGTCGCAGTAGAGACTCAACTTTCCCTTCGTGTTACAACATGAGACACTTGATCTTTGCGAAGGGTGCGATGAATATTTGAATACTAAAAAATTCACCGAAAAGCACTTTTTTGCATGCAGCTTTGGAAAGGTCCATTCTATATTATACGAGGCCAAGCATAAACCAGGAGAAGATTTCCCGATTGTGATCTTCGTGTCGTTTTCGACATATTCAGGGCATACTGTAGAGGAAGGGGTTGTGCCCATAGGGCCAGCAACTTATACATATTTTGATTCGGGAAGCAATTCTAGATTTTCAATTAAGACGTTCCCTTTGCAGCTTTGCGCAGCTAATAGTGGTCATGAATCCCAAACCTCGACCCTCCCTAAACCGGTGGTCTACCTGTCTTAGCAGGAGGCCTTTTTCTCGCAGACCTTAACCTGTCTTTCAAGGACGGAATCACTCGACGATTTTGCTCATAGGGCCACGACAGTAATCTAGAGGCACTGTCATTTTTTCGGGATTCGATAGATTTAAATCAAATCTAACGAAGCTAGGTTTGTCGCATGAATTCCGAAACGCATACATGATTGGAATGAAATCCGATTACCAGATAAACCAGATTGTTGCTACAATGACCTGAATTATGTCCAGGGGAAACGATTTATTACAACATCCGAGGAGTTATTCCTCATTTATCCAATGGATTTCAGTAACAAAAGAGCTGACATTTGAAGGATTTACGCAAGAGGCTCCAGTGGGTCGTATACCAAAGTTTGAATTAAAAAATAGCATTAATTTAATAGTATAGGGGTACCGTGACGGCGATCTTTACCTAATCTACATCAGTGAATTAAAATTGAAATTAAAATTGAACAAAGACTTATTACTATTGAAAGATAATGGATTGGAATGTGGGCATTTTTGTTTACTCCCAACCACAAATAGAGTAGGAGCAAAGGACTCTACAAATCTTCGTGTGTTTGTGAAACATGCTTTTACACTCCTGGATCTGTAGTAGACGTGGAGAAACGTCAAAAGTTAGAGCATTACAAGTTTGTCATTACAAGGTTAATATGTATCGTAAGCACAACTTCAAGATTTTCTATTATTTATTGTCATATGCAGATCCAGATCCATCGGCCTTGGATCCCACTGTGCCCGTAAAGTACACTTTTCTTACCAGTACTACCAAGATTACTGCTTACTTTATTTTCATGATAGATTACGACGACTTCATTTTTCCGAGTACTGCGATGCCCCTACTGCGATGCCCCTACTGCGATGGTTAAAGGTAATATTTGAAAATTGACAGCTTAACCGAACTTGCAGCGAAAACGTTCCCATCCCACGATCTGCAAAAATCCTGAATGGCTTAAATACACTTCTGCAATGTCAGCTGTGTTTTGATGAGTTTGATGCATCATAATAATCCTCCCGTTGTCCATCATCATCACTTGTCTTAGGACTTGTGTAAACATTATCCTGAAGTGATTTGTAGAAAGTGCAATGTTCTAATAGTTAAATCAGCGTGTGTTGTTGTCTCAAATTCACTTTTATCATTTGATTTCAAATTTCTTATGCACGGGCTGAGATCTGAATACTTAAGCAAGTTTAAAATTATTGTAAAAACAACACAACAAATTATTTGATTGACATATCAAAAGTGTCGGTGGATTGACTAAAAGAATTTTTTGGATTTCTCAATTCAAGAGGCAGCAGAGAGGTCTTAGACTTTAGGCAAGACTCCTATTTTGTCTCAACTGTCCCATACCTGAATTCAGCGCATTTAAAGACTAAGCTCCACTTTTATTCCCTTTTGAATGTGTACAGCAAGGAACCCTAGCTGTACACATTCAAAAGAGTTCAGCCGTATTCAATGGTTCAAATGTCAAGAAAACAGCAGGTAAAAAGGTACTACCACAATCAATTTAAGAAGGCTTAAAACATGGAAAAATTATTTTCACACAAATGAATTGCAAATTTGTCAAAGATTACTGTCGAATCTTTCTGCCTATTGCGTGCCTGCAATTTAGGCAACTCATATAGCTTTGGGCATTTTAAATTCAATAATGTCGATCCCTGACATTTTTGAAGTTGAATTTTCCATCCGGAATTTGCCTGTTCGCGAAAAGCATGTCTGGTAAGAGCCAATTGCTTTACCAAATAGCATTGAAGCGTTCGTTAATTTTTGGTAGACCAATAAATCATGTCTAGTTTTTGTATTCTATTTATCAGAAAGGATATGATGAATTGAAACAGGGATTGCCTGAAATCCAGTTTTTCACTAATTGTGAAGACATACCCGACAGGAAAGGCGAACACATCCCTCCTTACGCGTAAGGAATTTTATTTTTCTTAGAATTTGCGCAGCCGTGTTCGCCCCGTTATCCGATGCAGGGCACATCATATAATAATTCTAATATATCTGACTTGTTAAAGCAATTAGTTTTCGGGAGTAAATATTTTCACGACCTGCCTCATTCAGATATATTTTTAGCAGCGTTAGTGGAGGGACAAGTACCGACCCATTTTTACAAAATCCCTTTTTATCAAATCACATCAAATCAAATCAACATCAAAAGTTGAAGAAACTGAACTCAAATGTATAAGTCCGGATTTGGTGCGCAGGGAAAAAGGTCAAAAACGGAATTGGATTTGAGGATGATTTATTATGAAGAATGGATCCAACGGATGCTAAAGATAGGTATTTTGACTATGGCTCCAAAGGAGCTCTCCATGGGCTTAGTGGATTTAGTACTAATACAGAAATGAAGATTAAAAGTCTTGTACAAAAAAAGCTAGGTGAAGTAATAACTTATATTTTGCATACTCCAGCACGAGTTAGAAATCCTGTGATTTGCCCAATGATTGATTACATGCGGGCAAGTGATCTCATAATTTATACCAAGTATTATCGAGAAAATTTTGGCAAACGATACTGCTTATTGTGCGCAGAGTCCGTGTAAAAACATTATTTTGCACTGCAACAAAGACGGCGACATCGTCCACAATGTCCCTCTCACCCCCTTGTGAAGATGGCTGGCCCTCCGCGGCGTGGAGGCCTTACTCGGCGACCTCCCGAAAGGTTTTAAAGTAACCTGCAGGTATCTCTCCTTTCTTTTTTCTTCTGTGAGGTTTATGCCCATAATTATAATTTAATAATTTCCAGAAATTCCGGACATCATGGAATCGAAAATGCAAGCTCTCATGCTCCAGTTGCTCCAGCCAAATAGCAAACGACTAGCCTTCTAAATTAATATTATCTTAACTATTGAATTAGTTACTGTAATTTTATATAAAAGATTATATACAGGAAATAGTTGATAATATAATAGTTTTCTTAACTTTTAATTTATTCACCTCTTTCCTTAGACACATCATGCAATAATAATAATAATAATATTCATGTGGGTGGTAAGTGGAGGGAGCATGGCTGCGGTTAGGTCGCGCGCCGTTCTGAGAGGGAGTGGTCACGCCAAACTCCTCCCACAACCGAAAAACTACAAAAAATAGTAAATACTAAACTACTCTGGTGGAATATAGAAATCTACAGATTTTGAAGAATATAGTAAATGCAACAATTAGAAACCGAATGTTCCCAGTTGCAGCTTTTTTTGGTCCATGGATTGAAATCTTGATATGCTATCTGTTTACAAAATTTCACAAAACAATGAAGACAAAATAAATTCTGGTGTTGGTTCGAGAGTGAAGTACAAAGTTCAACGAAAATTACTGGCTTCAAAAGTTTGGTTTGGAAATAATTTTGTAGATGAGCTTACTGATGTTGTTATCCAACACTTTTGTACAATGCAAACTATGAATGTGCTTCTGACTGGATTAGATAAGATGCAGATTAAATAAAATGAAAATTATCGAATTTTAAAATAAAAAATTTCGTGGATTAATGCTTGTATTTATTATTAAGTGAGGTAGCTCCATATTGCCACCAATTCCACAATAATATCGATCAGCTGTTGTTTTATTTCCACGATTAACAAAGTTTATTGATAAATGGAAGATACTTAACAATTGAATGTGGCATAATCCCTATTCATAAATATAAATAGGATATCTGCATTATAAGTAAGGCATACATAAAATAAGTAGTTCAACTTTTCATAAATCCGTCAAAAGTTTATCACTATGCTAAGCGAGAAAGGTTCTTGCGTGCCCATTTGCCCGTACGCCCCACAAAACTCGACACAGTACACCGCACGCCAAGTTTAAAAGGTCACATCAGGGACAAATTTAGGCGGTTTCTAAAAGTCCACAGCACCCACAAATTTTGACGGAGTTTAAACTAAACAGGAGTTAGACAGAGATTAATAATTCAGAGCTATGAGAAAATTAGGGGGGAGGTAAAGAAGTCATAGCAGCTACAAATTTAGGCGGAGTTTACATTGGAGAGGTCTAGAAGACAGGGGTTTAAAAGGACAGGGCCATGAAATATTTATGGGGAAGTAAAAAGGTCACACAAACGAAAAATTTAGGCGGAAAGCAAAAGGTCATAGCTGCGACCAATTTTAGCAGAGCTTAAAAGGTAACATCACCCAAAGATGTAAACGGAGTTTAAACGAGAGAGGGGTTAGGCAGAGGTTAATGATTCGGAGAGCTATGAGAGAGAGAATTAGGGAATTAAAAAAGATCACAGCGGTTTAGAGATAACAACATGATTTAGGCGGAAATAAAAAGGTCTCACCAGTGACAAATTTAGACAAAGTTTCAATGGTCACAGTTGCAACCACTTTTATGGAGTTTAAATACGAGAGGTTTAAATTACTCCGTGAGTGACTTAGGAAAAATTTATAAGGGAGATTAGTGCGAGTTTAAAAAGGCAGAATTGGGAGGTCAGAGCCGTGGGAAATTTAGGAGTTTATTTCATAGGGGGTGGCTAAAGATGAATAGAGCTAAGCAAGCTTCGGTAAAATTAAAAATTACATCGTAGTGGAAAAGCAAAAATTACAAAAATAAACAAAACGGACCCGTGAGAATAATAGAAAAGTCAACATATTCGTCCATTACAAGACCCCCACTCCCATTTAAAGCATAGTTGTGTAAATATTCAATACTGTTTACTTCGGTTTCACAACGACAAAATCTGTGATCCTCTCTGGTCAAGTAACTGTTTCTTCAATTTTTGAACGGGTTACCATCATCCAAATGTGCACTCACGATGCAGATTTACAAGATTCTATTCTTATTAACGATTATCTTTGCTTCTGGTGTGACACAGGACCTAAATATCGAAGAAGGTATGGCTCAATAATACATTGGAGCATTTTAATTATTTAAGTCTATCTAGATTATTTAAACAGGAGTTGAACAAGCTTAAATACAAAATCAAGGCTCCGAGCTGTTTGAGGGAGCTACAATTTATTCTGCAAATGATTTTAAAATGGATAATTATGAGGAAGTTGTTCATAATCCCGTAAGTAATTCTTGGACAAGAATAAAGCAGGGTAGGGGTCAACGTATAAGTATGTACATGTTTGCATATGATATATGTACATATTTTGTCGGCTTCGGATTTTTATAAAGAGTGGATTGCATCCTCAATTGATTTGCGGATTGGAATTATGCTATGAATTTAACTCAAGGCGTCTTAAATAAATCAATTGACGTTGGAAATGGAGGCGCAAGCAACATTGCCAGCACAGTTGAAGAAATGGAGATTCCATTTCCTCAACTGGAAAAGGTTGATACTGTCATTGTCATTATAACGAAATAAATATGACGCCAAAGTCTAAAGATTTATTATGAGTGTTCGTGAAATACTAATAAAAAGTCTGTTGCCCGTGGGAAAGCGACTGCATAGTTTTCTCACATTCGTATGGCTCTCTGTGTATATTTGTGTAGAAATGACACATACTTTAATTCAATATCTTCTCACATTTCCTCTCTCACAGAATAATTCATGAACTCCCATGGAATATTTTTACCCTTTTATAAATATGAGGAGAACATGCCCCATTTCACGCACTTGCTTCAATTTTTCCAGTAGAAATTAATATTGCTCATGAATAGAAATTAAAATTTGACACCATCATCACCCAAATGTGGTTGTTTACGACATTCTGTAAAGTACTTAATAATATTTTGTCATGAACAAACTACCTACATCACATCACATCATCACAATCATAAAACAGTTATTATTGCTTCATGAATTTGTTCAATTGTAAGAATGAAAATGTATAGTAAACAAAAAACCTAAACCGAACCATTATTTAAATATGGATGACAGACGCGTGTCTTCTTAATTTTGTTGGGTTCATATAAATACGAGGATCACATCCACTTTTTCTTTATACTTCAATCTCATCCTTGTTTGTAGCAACATCTCGACATAAATAAAACAATCAACATTTTAAAACTTTGCAAAATTCATATTTTGTTTCTTTGACTACAAGTATCATTTAAAATGGGTCTGCTTCTTCGGTCAACTTCCTACACCCCTGAAATTTTCCAGTCCGTCCCCCACTTTCAAGACCAAGTTCCAAAACTTGAAATTCTCAACCTTCCCAAGATTATGGAAGATGTTGGTCGCGTCTTTGTGAAGCATGGTGCTCACAAACAGTTTTCGCTTATCGTGGTCCACCGACATTTCGAACTTGGGGATGATGAGATTTTGGTGGATTTTGAACCCGTGGATGGCTCCATTAGTGTCGCTCTTCCGTGGAAATTCAACCCAAAATGTAAGAATTACTTATAGTTAATACATACATGCGTTATTATCTTGTTAATTTATGTAATATTTTATTTGGCTTTCTTATTTCTTTGTAGTGAATCTTATTTCTGGACCAACTTGCCTCGACGACTTGAAGTCATTCGGAATGAACAAGAAAGGATTGACCTCTGTTGCCGCCATGACTTGGACATTCGACGCTAAAGGGGAA
>JAQFZJ010001096.1:0-12742 GCA_034695645.1 Folsomia fimetaria
AAACCATCTGCAAACCAGGTATGATTCAAACCGTATTGGTCCGATATGGTTATTCCCATCCGGAATGTGGGTGGAGACGTTTGTTCACAAGGAATCTCAATCTGAGTGGGATTCATGCCTAGTTCGGTTAATAGGTTGAAAGGTGGTTTTTGCGACCAATTGGCAGGAAACGGCTAAATTTACATAGTCAATAAGAATTAATTAATTTTACACAATAACGAAAAAGGCTCAATATCTTACCTTCGTAGTAGGAAAATATTGTGCTCCTAAGATTAAAATTGGTCGTCGCGTGGTGGTTCTGGAGATTGTGGTTGTCATGTTGGGCGCCCCACTTCTTGGAGCTGTCAATTATTAATTAAAATATCTTGGATTTAAAATTGTGTGATTTAATAACTAATTCTTTGACATACTCGTTGAGACTTGAGCAGCATACAACAGAATTACCACGCAGAGGGTAACAACTGCGAGAACGGCCAAAGTACCAATCCAACAAGCTTTCCGTGATCGATACCATCGTGAGGTAGTTGGAATACCTGTGTCTGAAACGCAAATGCAGGACCACGGACAACACAGAATTTTAGAAAAGAAAGTTTATAATCATTTTACAGCAGAATAAAATAATTCCCCTCTAATCTGCAATATCAAGTACTGATGGCAAATCAATTAATTTAACTTACGAGTCTCCGTTTTATTTAGCTCCATTCTACAAAGCAAAATTGTGTTACGAAATGTATTCTATTATAACTTATAATTAGTAATTAATTGTTTAACTTGAATATATTCGCAAATTTGATTATGTACATGCAGGTTTTCTGCTTGTCGGTGATATAGTCTAACTGATTTAGAAATAAAATATTATACAGATATGGAGTAAAGCGTAAACAGCGGTAATAATTCTACATGAACGTAAATTATACACGAGATATATTTACGTCTCTAATTGTTTTCTGCCTGCATGGTATATATCATTTGCATACAACGGTTATACATAGCCTAGCAATTCGTCTAATGCTAAAATCTTAAGTTGGCTTAAATGTTCTCAAATTCATATCCCGACCAAGCAGTGGACACGGAAGGAACAAAATTGTAAAATTTTATCACTCTACACTAACCATGGTGAAGTGTGTAGGGTAAGATAGTCTTTAATAAAGATTGGAACAATGTAGGGTGAGTACAGATTGAATGACTTTTATTTACGCAGTTCAGTAATACATAATAACAGAAGTTACATAAATGAATTAAACGCGATATCATGAATATTTATTGAAATATTCAGCTCATATGATATTATTTTATTCTTGACACAATTTTTAATTATGTAACATCTCAAATTGCAGAGTGACATTATAACAATTTAGAACGTTGGTTTGTGATACGTATTTTATTATGAGCACAGTTGACAGTCACCATTAATGTACAATGAATTAAATATCTTATTATGCTGATCAAAACATTCTTCCAAACTACAGATTCCGAAGCTTGTATTTGCAATCTAAACACGACCTAAATGTTTTGGAACTGAAAAATGTATTCCACACACCCTCATTCATTGCTACGAAAGTACAAGTTATTAGTTTTTAAGTTGCAGTAGGTTTCCAATATAACATCTCTCTCCCCAAGGTATCATTGATACATAAAAATATTCATAGCCTTATATAATTTCCTCACGTCCAATTCTTGATTTTGCTTACACCTAATAATTGTAATGTCCAAGCATTATGCTAAATACTTTTTGTCCCACTATAAGCAAATGCAAATGTATGTGCATGCAAGGATGGTAAAATATGTATCAATTCTCTCATAAAAACATGACATTAACATATTTCATATAGATTGAATGATTTAAAGATTGCCAGATTTTGTATTAAACTACGATCAAGAGTATATTCAATTGTTAACTATCTCCTGAACAAACATATTATGATCTAAATACACGCCATCGTTTAATGTAATGGACGATGCACGTAACAAATCGAATTCCAAAGAGTCGCGCCTCTCAGTCGTAATTTCACTCTCATTGTGCCAAGTTATATTTTGTAAATTGCACCTATAATTTGCAAAAATAACGTTATTTATATATTGTGCACATTGTGTGCACTTTAATCAGCATGTCGTCGTACATAATATGTGTTCATTTACTTTGCTTAACGTTATTATTTGTAGCTATCAACTTTGCTCAAATTCCACAAGCCCCAAGTTCAAAATCATTGTACATGCGAGAAGCTCCCATATTCAAAGTGAACGGGACACAATTAAAGTGCCCCAAATATGGCTTGGCTTATCCTTTGAAGTCGTCACGATTCTCGGATTTTGTGGAGAAAGATGACCGCAATTCATTCATTGTTAACATCATAGATAGACAAAGTGTAGAGTTGGTGTGCGTTGCAAACTATCCCGTATTCTGGAATGTTGCGTTGGATAATGATAATCCGGTTTTAGTATGTTCAACTTTGACTTATCCTAATACCAAGCAGGACCAATCTGTATCTCATTTTGCCCCTAGCTAAACTGTCATCCGGATGTTGACGACATCGGACTCTACCAGGGCACAGACGTTATTGTGAAATTCAATCCAGATCCATATGTTCAAAAATTCATTAAATTATCACTCCGCATCTCGGAAATTATACTTGTTAATCCGTTAAGGATAAACCGAACAAACAAAATATGGCCGTAAGGTTCAAATAAAACGGCTTCCTCTAAACTATTTTATAACGCTATTTTCTATTAGGGACTTCAAAATTGGGAACATTTCATCATGCAGAATTAAGTCCAATGATAAGCATCTGTGAAAACGATCCTGGCCAGATTGTGATTCCGTTTTCCATTTCAAATTATTCGAACACTGATATAACCTTGCTATGGCTTAAAATAAATTCGACATTGGCATGTACTTTGATGTGGATTAATTCGCCCTCCAACAATGCACGCGCTTCCGGTTCTCACATTGTTTATAATCCAGATAAAGCTTTTATTATTGATCGTTCTTCATTTGGAAACACGAGTCATGATTTGATGTATCGTTGCGTGTCAAAGAAGATTCCATTTTGTTCGTGACCAACAGAGCGGTTAATAAAATAAAATTAATACAACTTTTTGGAAAAATATAAATAATTATAATTTTGTTTTCTAAATTAGATAAAGAACTTTACGCCAGCGATGGATGTCTACACCAGGTTACAAGTGGAAATGCAACGTATATTCGCTTTAATAGAGAGCTCGAGATTTCAGTATTTTAGCCAGATTGTATTAATTTTTGTATTGTGGCGATGAGTCATCACCAGAATACAAAACTCGACGTACAATTTGCCAAACGGGAACCTGTCTCTGCTTTGTACTTTCTTCTGAATTTGAAAGTCCCGGCCGAATTTCCTTGAATTCCCCAAGCGGTAAAATAAACACATTTATAAAAGGCAACTCCACAAGTTCTAATTGTACTACAACTGCTGCAAACTAAATAATTGTTATTATCGAAATGAACGCTGAACAGGTAAGCAATATTGCGACATATATTCGAACGTCGTGACTTGTGTCTTACATTGTTTTATTACAATTGCTTCTTATTTGCTGAGGAGGAGGATTAGCTGAGGAGGAGGATGAGCGACGACGAGACGGGTTTGACCGTGACCAAGACGACTATGATCAACCTCGGCGCCGAAGCACCCAATTGGTTGGACCAAAGAGAGTTGTGCCTTATCATGGAAGTGGAGAATTAGAAACCATTTATTACTTGTGGCAAGCGATCGGTTGAAGTAAGGAAGAAAGTGGTGGTGGTCGTCAACAAGAAATTTGGTGCTGAAATCAATTATATAGCCGCCCATCGTCGATTTGATCTGCTGATAAAGAAGTTTCGAAAAGACGATTTTGCAAATAGATGCAAGTAAATTTCCGTTTAACAAACTTGTTATCTACACTTGTCCCAAAATTTCTGCATCAATTTACAGATCTGGAAAAGAGGAGGATATCACCATCATCAAAACTAAGTTGGCCAACTTATCCGTTCTCATGAAGGACAATAAAGAAGAACAGGAATCTGCGAAGGAAGTGACGAACAAAGAACTGGACGAAGAAAAGGTTTCTACCATAAACCGACCGAGTAAGATCCAATTCAAATCACTACATAAATATGATCACTCATCTTTTACAAAAGTATATCTGATTCAGAACTTGACGATGAGCAGAAAAGTCCATCACAGAGAAAAATGAACGACTCCAACCTGTTACAACTTTGGAAGGAAAAGCAAGCAGCCGACAGGGTAATTCTGAAGAAGAAAATGGAGAAGGAGGCTCAATAACAAGAGGATATGGAACTCAAACGTCAGGAATTGAACATGCGAGAACAAGAACTGGATTTGAAAAAGAAACAATTTGAATTGGAACAGGAGGAGCGGAAAGCTCAGCTGGAGAGTCAGAAGTTGATGTTACAAATGCTTGAAAAAAAATGTAATGAAACACCGGTGCCAATTGTAATTTTTTATTTATTATAAATTAAGATCATCTCGCAAATAGCTTTCCAAAGTTGGTGAATTCAAAGTGAAATAAGGGGATGTTTGTGAACCGTATAAGCAAGTCTGGCAGTTCTTAAGAATCGTGGCAACAAATGTACTTGGATGGGGGTTGCAAAAAAAAATTCTGGTTTTTCTTGTAATCCAAGAAGGCGAGTTGTTCAAATAATTCTCCAAATTCCCATCCCACACAACTTAGCATCCGACTCATGCAGTATTAAATGTATGTTGTTCCACTGTTATGTTGTTGCCTTGATATGATGTAATTGCATGCCGTTTCAATGCATAACCGCTGTCGCCATTCAGGTAGAAGTTGGTCTGGGCGCCTAAGCGAGCCTGGAGATTTTCAGATAATTGACTGCTTGAAAACATGAAAGAGTCGTGGCGCCTTCCCGAAATTGGTCCATAAAGGTTGGCGATGACTCCATTGGACTCCATTTGGTCACTACGGATTGATACTTCAAGCAATGTGTGCGTTTGTGGCCGCTATAAGCTTCTCTCTGAAATTTTACTGGTCGGCAGATATGATGAATGGTTCCTACAAGATGAATGGTCTAAAAGATTCAATTAAGCAACATTCGGATTGGACAAAGTAATTTTGAATGTATATGTATACCGTCTATGAATCCAAAGCACCAGGTCCTTTATCCGCCATTGTACGGGAGTAATTTTCGAGCATAGGAATACTGAACTTCCAACGATTCGGGGATGTAACAATATCACTAATTGAAGTAGATATACTCCAGAACCGCGTAAAATTATTTGATAAGTCTGGCGTGCTCCTTCAAAAAATTGCTTGTAAATCATTCCATCGATTTGGACATGCCAAGCGCCTGAGAAGTATGCAAAGACCGTCTATTCCGGAAAACTTTCGACCTTGACTTGTTCTCATAATTGCTGGAATTCGAAGCGAAATTCGCAGTCTAGTGATGTCTTCCTTCAAAAACCGGAAGTAAGCTTTGCATCGAGGCGCCTCGTAATTGGAGAAGTCGAATTTTGGTTCACTACTTATTTTTGTCAATTTGTAGTCTTCTGCTGCCAATAGAAGATCGTCGTCAAACAAAAACGTCAATTCCAACAAGGGCGATGCCATAACTTATCTGTTTTTCTACAAAACTGGACAATTTTGCCTGCGTTACAGAATTTGGGTTTCCCACAAAATTTGAGAGCAAAAGTCCAAATAGAAAAACCTACAGTGCAGCCTTCATATTAGCCCGAGCCAGTCTTATCTTAGAATTATTCTACAAATAAACACAACCATCATATTTCAACAGAGACCGAGAAGAAAAGAGAACGACCAACTTTCAAAATAGGTGGGGGTCACCCTATTGGGTCCCTCCAAACAATAAATTTGGAACCTCCATACCAAATTTTAGCTTTCTACGACCAACTTTCAAAATCGGTGGGCATCACACCCTGCAGGGTCCTGCGAAACAAACATTTCATGAATTATGATTTGTATTCCTCGTTCATACCTCCACTGGAGATAGCATTCCGAATTTCAGCTTTCTACAACCAAATTTCAAAATCTGCGAGGGTCACCCTACTGGGAATTCCAATGAAAAATTTGAGGAATTTTACTTCATATTCCTAGTTCACATCTCCAATTGTGTCAAAATGCCGAATTTCGGCTTTTCGGACTAATTCTAGAATTAGCTGCCGTGGACACCACCGACCTATATGACCCCCACCGGTCAAGCTTTCATCCGATCATACCCCTCTTAGAACTTGTCCAAGACCTTGGCCCAATAGTCATTTTAAGACAAAGATGATCAAAATCGGTTAAGGGGTTCGACCGCTAGCGTGGCACACACAGACGGACGGACGGACAGACAGACAGACAAACCCGGTTACATAAGCCCTGGCTCGGGCTAAATAGTCTCAGGCTAGAATACTCTTTAGTACAAATACATAGATTAAGTATCCAGCTACGCTAGCTTCAGATTACTACTCCGTACATACTTTAGTGTTCCACACTGCCATCCGCCATCTTCCCCCTCAGAGCTAATGATTGGCTGCTGGATTCTTCTCGGCCTCCAGCGGAATAGAAAAACGAGCACTGACAAATGAAGCAGCCATCATTTTGGCTGTTGTGTACTGTTCCTACTGTCCATCTCTTCAGCCATTAATTCTATAAATAATTTATAATTAAAGAGTTTTTATACACTGCTCACTGCTATACAGTGAGCAGTGTAGTTGATGACGTCATCACAAGTCTACACTTCCAACCTACACTAAAATCTAAAAAATCTGAACACGCTCTCCAATCTGCAGTGAAGTGTAGTTTCGAGATCCCGCTGAAATACCTAAAAACTGGGGTTTGGCGTTTTGTTCAAGTGGATGAAATCACCACAAAACAAAAAACTTCGATTTATTTGCAAATAATTTATTTTTGCAGTATATTTTGCTTCATAAATTCAAATTTGTTATCATAATCAGCATAATGCGTAGCGATTCAGAACAAAATGAAAATGTAAGCATAATTTTATTTTCGACATTTGATTCCGTAATTTAGATTTCATTTGCAGTTTTGTTTTCAAGTTTTCAGAAGGTGATAACCCCCCACCTCATGGTGAATCTCCTCGGCGTCGTTTATGCCCACTGTATACCTCTAGCTGATTTCTTGTAGGTCGACAAGTTGCATGAATGGTGCCTGCATAATAATTTAGAAATTAATTAATTATCAACGACGTCGTTGAATGAAGATAAATGGTACCGTCAATAAATCCAAAACAGTTTGTCAACACGCAACCTTTGACTTGAATTTCATTGCTGTACCGTCGAAGTTCTTGTGGTTGTAGTCACCACTGCTGGAATGAAGTGACAAGATGACTGAAGTTATCAAAAATTGCAGCACTTTGTTAAAAATGCAACTGATATCTTGCTTAGTTCGGCCAAATATCAATTGCATGTCCGTCAACCTATTAGGATATGCGAGCCTTCTCAGCAAAATGCAAAACCCTGCAATGTTCAAATCCATTTTGTTTTTGTGATTTGTTTTTAATAGGTTCATTACCTTCAAGCTCACTGAAATGGCGACCATGCGAAGTTTTGTTTTATTGAGAATCCTTAATGCAGTAAAGAGGCGAAGTATTTCTTGCTTTGAGAACCGGAAGTCCAGTATAAAACGGATATCGGGAAACTTGTTAAATTCGAAAATTGCTGAGTAAGGTACTTTCCGACCTCGAAAACTTTCTGCTGCGAGCAAAAAGGCGTCACTATCGCCAGTTAGCAATGCAAGTTGTATAAAAGTTGAGTTCATTATGCTTATACTTGAAAAGAGAAATTTTGACGGATTCAAAATGAATTGTGAAATCAAGAACAATTTGAACTCCCGCATTATTTTGATTGCCACACCTACAATGCAAATTTGTGTATTATTTGTACCTCTTTTGCTACAGTCGTGAATTGTAAGTGTAAGCGTAGCTCACACTTATACACGATGATTTTTTGTACCTCTCTAATGTCGAGTTCTCTAATGTGGAGTGAGTACAGATGAAATGACTTACGCAGTTCAGTAATAACAGAAGTTAAATGATATAAAACAGGAATATTTATTGAAATATTGAATTCACATGATATTATTTTATTATTGACACAATCTTTAACTAACATCTCAAATTGCGTAGTAGGATTATATCAATCTGGAACATTGGTTTGTGATACATAGTTTTATTATGAGCACATTCTTCTATCATTAATGTACGATGTAAGTATCTTATTATGCTGAACAAAACAGTTTTCCATAATGAAGATTCGGAAGCTTGTTATTATGAAAAAATAAAAATTAGCCCTAAATGTTGTAGAAGTGAAAAATGTACTCTACGCCCTTACTTACTGATAAAAGATTTAGTTTGTAAATTGTAGTAGATCCCCAATTTCTCCCTCGGTATTATACAAAAATATGGCCTTGTATAATTGCTCCACGTTTAGATCTTGACTCTGCTTCCACCTAATAATTGTAATGTCTGTGCGTAGAGTCTCGAAGTTGCGAATGGATTTACCTTCAATACAATCTGTAAAGTGACGCGGGCTGTATGTTTTTTTGGGATCACGGGAATAACCTTGTTTTAATTTTATGAATTGGTTGTTGGGTCGGGGGATATTACAGCATGGTTGGAAGAAGTCGAGTCCCTTTCCAAGTCGCACTTGGAAACAGATAGGATCAGCTCCCACCAAAGTTAGGACGCTTCAAAAAGTCCAATATTAGTGACAAAAATTGCATAATGATAGATCCATAATCCATACCTTATAGAGCGATCATGAAATGGTCGAAGCGGCTTGTAATTAAAATTTGCTAGTGTTTCCAGATTTGATTTCTTAAAAATATTCTTGTACACATCGCTGGGGCTTCGAGCATAGTTTGTGTAGCAAGTTTCATCCATCTGGCCAGTGTGAAAGGTTTTGGAAATCAAGACAATTTCCAATTTTCCTATTTTCTTTGTCCCTGGATCACCTTGGTATTTTATTTTGATATATTCCAGCAATAATAGGAATTGATGTTGCTAAATACAAAATTTAAAAATCAAAGTATTACATTTATGTTAATGATATGTTAATGCATACCTGCATATCCGTCCTAATATAGGGATCCATTATATTTATTCTGGAAGAACTGGGACCAATGCAGTCGCCAAGAATGTCATTCCATGTTGGAATTTGATGGTCGTTGTCAATAAGAATGGACTTTACTCCATGAGCCCTTTTGCAGGTAAACATGTTTTTGCTAGCGAGGTTTCAAACGCGATGGGAATTAAATTGTGTTATTGCTGACTCACTTATCAAGAGTTGAGTATTAGCTGCTAAAAAATTATACGCATCACAATGATAAGCGCAGTTTGACTGTAAGCGATATTTTTCATGATCAGGCTTAACATACAATTTATGTATAAGAGTATACATGGGATAGTCACATTGCGGTATTCCAACCTTAAATCAATTCAAAGAGTTCATGACTAAACGTTTGATAAGGCTGAATATTTGATAATGTTCAACATTATGTAAACGTTCAGACTTCACTAACAAATATCTGGCGAACTTTTATTATATGCTTTCGTTTATGTATATATGGTTTATATGGTTTACGCGTATGTATGTATCACATTATGCTCCCACAAATTGTAAAACTCAAACAGGATCATTTGTTGTTTGTGGGAGAATTTAGAGATTAATGAAATTGTTGAAAAGATACTCAAGCACACTGATTGTTATGTTGATACGCAAATATGTTGATATGCAAATATGTTGATACGCAAATATGCTGATATGCAAATATGTTGATACGCAAATATGCTGATATCCAAATATGTTGATACGCAAATATGCTGATATGCAAATACGAAGATAAAAGTGCTTAACTGAAAATGATACCAATGGCGACACTCATACGTCTCCACGTCATATTGCCTACGTGGATATATACTGCACATCACTTACACCAGCTTACGTACAAACTCGACAACGCCTTTTCCCATACTTGTAGACGTCATTTTGTGAATTGTAAAAATATAATTCACAAAATGCCGTCTTCAAAACAATGGCGAAACAGTTTTGTCGCCCAACGTGGCGATGCCTGGTTCGTGAGGATAGGAGGAAATCCAGGAGTTGAGGAAATAACAACAATTCTGAATCATATGTCCAGTTGTTCTATCTACATTAGGAAAATAGAGTTTCGTGTTGCCAAATTTGACGACGAATGGGTAAAATATGCCAAACGAAAATACAGATAGTAAAGATACAGAATTATATTAGTAAAATTTTTTATTTTAGGACAACCAATTGAAGAAATTTGTGGACTACGCAAAGGAATTCCCAAACCTTTTTCAGCAAATGAAATGCGTGAACATCAAATTATCAGAGAATTGCGGAAAGGATCAGGACAATTCTTTAAGGCGACATCAGATTTTAAAATTGTTGAAAAAAACTGTGATAACTGGAGAATCGTATGCAAGAAAAGTTTACAAAGAAAATGAGTAAGTTCTTACGAACAAATGTAATAATTATCATGCAAGAAAAACTATTATTCTTATTTATAGAGTTCGCCTAGTTGTTTCGGATCGCAACTGCCCAAATTTTCTTGAGTGGTTGTCAGAATACCTGGTTGAATGCATATTTCACGTCCTTGAAGAAAAAGTATCCATCGAAATCGAATCCATTCGACATTTCCTACCGGAAACCTACAGGAAACAAATCCCTGGACGCGGTACACAAATGGTACAATTGCGACAGAGGATAAGGAATAGTAGTTTTGAAAATTATTTTAGGACAATGCCACTTAAAGAAAATGAAGAATCCACAGAAGAAAGTTTTTGTCACAGGGTTCATGGATAATTTGAACGTTGTTTTCCAAAATTCTATTCTGAACTAAGGAAGCATTTCAAATAGCGCGTCATCATCCTTTTTTTGCCCTGATGTGTTATCGCATACTATGCGATAACATATCCGGACAAACAAAAAAGCCGTCACAAACGAGTTATTTTTGGATGATGCTACAATATTTTGAGGGACCGTTGTGAGTTTTTAAAAATCTCTTGAATTCAAAATTCACAACGGGCCAAAATCACGTGGCATGTATGACTAGAGAAGGAATTTTATGGTTATTGGCTTGATCCTACGATCTCTGAATTTATTCAAAATTTCCGTTGCCGCAACGTTAATAAACAATCCAAATCCCTATTTAGGATCTACTAATCATCTATTAAGGTAGTTAATCAAGATGATCGAAATGTTACTCGATATTTTAAACAAATCATGCAATTTAATAAAACGACAATTTGTGAATTTAATTTACCAGTTTTCGGGAGCGTGATTACTTAACTTTTCATTCAGTTTATTAAATGAAATTATAACTCTGAATTCCAATCATTATGTTATGTTAAATATAATAAATATTTTTTGTCCCACTATAAACAATTTGTCATTTACGTTTGTCAGTTTACTTATCATTTGTCAAATACATCGTCTTCTTCGAAGTAATTACGTTCCGTCTCCGCAATTGGAAGAGGAAGAAGAAGAATACGCTTACTACCATGATCCAGCCTCCGAAATTGAAGCCGATTCTGAAGATGATGATGAATCAGATTTGATTGAAGAGGAAGAATTAATATGTTTTGCAAATATGAGTTTGACATGTTGTCTACTGAACTTGTAGGTGTCGATTGCGATGCAGATTTCTCTTATATTTGTTGGATATATTTGTTGATCCGCAAAATGTTCTAAGGACTGACTTTTCTATAACCAGCCAGTCCACACCTCTCCAGAGATTGAGGAAAGCCATCGATATGCAACAGAAGCGAGGACAGCTAAACTTAAATCCATTCAACATTGGCGACAATTTGACACTGCCGAGTTTTGAAGATTTTCAGCTCCGGCTTTTGCAACGTGTCTGGTAAAGAAGTCAACTTATGCTGATTATTGGAGTACGGATGTAATTCTTCGAACACCTTTCATTGCTACAGTTATGACTAGAGATCATATAACTTATATTGTAGATTTTTAGATCTTGCGAAGCTTGCTCTTTGTCGACAACGCTCTCATTTCACCGACAAATGGAGACCGATTCTTGAAATTAGGATCATTGGTGCCCCGGCTATTGGAAAACATCCGTGCCGCTGTAAATCCCAGCAAAAATTTGTGCCTAGACGAAACTTTGCTTCCATTCAAAGGCCGATTTAGCTTCCGTCAATACAACCCTATGAAACGAGCCAGGTTTGGTATCAAAATGTTCGTATTGGTGGATTTTTCAACTCAAATGTTACTGGATATTCTTCCATATACTGGAAAGAGCACCAAACTTCAAGACAGATAATGGATTGAGGTGTACGGATTTGGTGGCGACGCAGTCTTAACACTTCTCTCAGACTACTTCCACAAAGTTCACAAGGTTATTGTTGACAACTACTTGCCCTGCCCTTGCTAGAGAACTGAAGGAGGATGGAACATTTATACTCGGAACAGTACAAAAGCGTACAAAAAATATGTCTAAAACGCATAATTGTGGATGTATAGTTTGTCTTGTTGTTTAAGTTTCGTTTGGGAATCTCAAGAATGGTATCGGAGTTTGGCGAAAAAAACTACAACTTTAGGACGAAAATAATAGGCATCGTCACAATGTCGTATTGCTGCAATTCATAGCATCACTCCGTCATGATCTGAACAGTTCATGATCCAAAGCACAAAAATACGACATTTTGACGATGCCCTCATTTTTGCCCCGACCCATACCCACTTTTGCGATG
>JAQFZJ010001097.1:0-12741 GCA_034695645.1 Folsomia fimetaria
AGAAACGGAAATATAGAGTGGAGAACAAAACACGCGGTCTGTCCGCCCATTCTAGGGCAAAAGCGGATTGCAACGGGGTTCGTCGGTATTAAGGAAAACATATTCAAAAGGCAATGCTCCCTAGATCCGGACGAGTAAAATAATATTTAATTAAATAACAATTTGTATTATCATTTAAATATGCCGTACCAATTGCTCATTTAGAAAGTATTGATTTTTAAGAAATTTATTTTGAAATGGAATAATATTGAAATCTAAAGTATAATAAATGCCCGTTGTCAAAGTCAATGCATGGTAATCACAGATATGTTTCATAATATTAATAAGTTGTCCGAAGTGTCCAAATTATTACAGCATGTCCTCGTTTACTATTACGATATTGTCCTGGCGTCTATCGCCATAGTTGAATATGTCACAAATATTTTCATTATTCTGGTTATAAAGCTTTGCAGCAACAGGATTTTGTAAATTTTAAAATTCAGCTATATGGTGATGAATTGGGAAAGAACGATTTTTCGAAGGATGCAATAACTTATTAAGCTTACAGTTTAAGTTTAGTTCACTGATGGTTTTTGACAGCTTTCTTATTACACAACGATTGCGTAATTTAGTCGTGCAAGTGTTTATATTTTTAATTCGTTGGGAAGTTTTGCTACCATGTATACATCAACGCAGCTCACTATTTGTGTTTTACAATGACAGTTAATCCACACATTGTGGTACAACAATGGAAAGTTATATTTATTTGCAACTCTCTCTTTTTTACGTGTTAATATTACTCTTCGAATTATCACGTCATCAGACCATCACGATCATCATTCACAATGGTTTACATCCGTGTTTTCAATTTGAAACTTGTAACATTCTTGCTTATCACAAATCACTTACCTTTACATTGCGCTGCCACTAATAATGATAAGGTAAGTTCACCACATGACCCACTATGCAAATAATATGGATGCCAATAAAATAACAATTTGATTTTATCGTATTGCTTGTAGAGTCCACTTCCACTCCCATTTTCTCTTTCACTTTTCTACCTTTCACGCCTAGCAGAGAAGGAAGTGGATTTATATTCTCATTTGAAAAATGGGAACTTCTCTAAAGATAAGGATGCTTCAATATTGAGAGGATACTTATCCGATTATGAGCAAAGTAGCGGTATTAGAGGTCACTGGAATGTGGAACAACATCCCTTCCTCGTGTACAGAATGCTTTGGCGCTTCGTCAATTATATTCCGAAACTACTTCCGCATCTGAACAGTTTGGATCAAGATGGCGGGATAGTGTATCCACCTCCAACCATAAAAACAATAGTAGCAATTATTGATGCAATTATTGTGATACAAAATCATTTCAAGTTGCCTGTATCCGAGGTAGGTAATACAGGTATTAATATTAAAGTATCTGTCTCACGTGATTGTCACTCTTAGTTGATGCGCGGTAAAATAGGGGATTTCGAAACCGGAATAGGCCTAACAGTGCGACAGGCGGCAGAATTTGCGAAAATTGCAATTTATCTTGAGTATTTTGTGGAAGCATGGGAATGGATAGATCATTTGTCCACACTTCAATCCGCAGATGAGATGGCAATCAGAAAATTGAGAGAATCGCTAATCTCACGGCACGATCTTCATCACAACAACAAAAGGTGGGTGCAACATCTACATAAATCTCTAGCAATAAATAATTCATGATAATAAAAGAATGATTACTTAGTTCGCACGATGATGCCCACATTTTCAACAGTCCACTCGCCGATGGTATTAGTCCATGGAGAAAGGATGTCGAAATGGAATCCTGGCTCTCCATTGGCAAAGATAGTGGTGTCCTGAAAGAATATTATTATCAAACATATGCCATTTGTAGAAACCTTTCCCGCCCTTCCCCTCCTCCTCTGAGGCAATTGAAGTGCTGGCTGGATTCAAAAAGAAACCCTTACTTTGTACTAGCGCCATTAAAAACGGAATTGTTATCGAGTTCCCCAAAAATGTATTATATCCATAATATCGTTGGCGACAAACTATTGAAAACATTTTGGGATGCGGCGACTCCCGGAATGCTTAGAGATGCCGGCTTGCCTAGAGAGCAGGCAAAAATTCGGTCTATGAATCTTGCTTGTATGTCTGCAATCTTTAGCCTGACTATTTAATCTAATTCTTCTAATATTTAATAATTAACAAATTAAATATTATTTTCACAGCTTTATATGAAACAGTGCCTGAATATTCTACATTCTCCGCAAAGTTGGAGCTGATCACTGGATTAAACATACTCGACAAGGACTTTAATTCATTGCGAGTCTCACAATACCAATATTTGGGGGACGCTGGCGTTCATCATGACGCGTACAAAATATCGTTTGGAGCTGAATCCAAGAAAAAGTCATTTGGAGATAGATTAGCAACAATTATTATTTATGTGAGTAATTATGATAAGACCAACGTTATGGAAATGTAGGTTAATTTAATTAAGTTATGATTTAGATGAGCGACGTAGCTGTGGGAGGGGAGACGGTGTTTCCACTTTTGAATTTGGCAGTTAAACCAGTTAAGGGGTCGCTTATTTTCTGGTGAGAAGTAGACTAACTTGTATCATAGACATTCATCAGAATTTCAAATCAGTAACATGACACTTGTCCCATTAGGTACAACTATCAAAGCGATGGGAGAATAGATTGGAATATGTGGCACGGAGTATGTCATCCAGTTTTGGGCCAGAAAAGAATTGCAACAACATTTATAGGTGTGGAGGACAATATGTTTAAATTCTCTTGCATACCAGACTGTAAACAATCCACATCAATAGCGTGCCAGTAATACTGATTTTGATTCCCATTTATAAATTGTAATGCTAATAAATAATAATAGTATGTATGTATGAGAATATTATTACATAGCTTATGCAATTTGCCCCCACACCATGTACCATCCTCCATCCTTAGATATTGCAATAATATTCCACATATTCCATTCCACTTAAACATCTGGCAACATAAAAACCAAAAATTTCATTTCTACAAGCTTCAATAAATTATATATTACAGATACACTGTGCAACCTTTACTATTCACTACCTTTATTGAAGAAACTATTCAGAAATTATATTCGTGTTCGGCTACCCATTTATATTGTAGCGCCATTACAACCAATTCCAAACACAGTTTGTATCGGAGCCAACATCAATGAAACACTCATGTCTTCACAGATCTCTTTTTCACAGCGAATTTTCAAAGGGTGTGGTGTCGGCAGGTGTTGAAGGCGATATGCACAACTTTATCATGCTGAAAGTAACAAAGATTTTTATTGAGGTGTTCTATGGAAAACAACACTTCTACTTAATGCGGCAGACAGATGTCTGCCGTTGCCTTAACCGCCGAGATCTCGAAGTTCGAGCTTGCCCATCGGGATATATGTAATTAAAAATAAAATCTTCAGATAATGCATGTTGCATCCAAATATGCGTCACCTTATTAACGTTTGTGTAACTATACATAATGACAAATACCATCATTTTAGGTTCCATTAAATCTTTTGGATCTCAAATGAGTTGTACACCATCCAGATATTGTCTGTGGGGCTAGATCAGATTTTTTAGATAAAATTCTAAGTCGCGTTACAAACTGTGGATAGTTACATCGGAATATGACAAATCATTTGTGCTTTTGGGATCACAATTGTTTTCAATAATTTATTGCAATTATTATTTAGGACAGTGTGAAATAGTATGGGCTAATCGTTTCTAAGAAGATGCAAAATAAATATAATGTTTTTATTTGCGACATACAATCATATGTCAAATATATTTCAGTTAACAAGATTTGAAAATACATATCACCACAATATTATTGTGATTTCTGTTTTTTTATTTTACTTATTCAAAACATAAAAACTCAAGTATTACAAAAATAAGCAATCCTTTAAATTTTTATAATATACTTCTGTTATAATATATCTTTAAGTTTAACATCTATTACTGTCGTTCACCATCATCCGCATCCGCCAACAATTTAGATGCCGCTTTACAAGAGTCCGCCCGACATTTATCTAACCCATCCTTATTCTTCTTGTTGATCTTATCTTGCGCGCGTTTACTCAACTTTTTCATATCACCCGAAATCATCCCAGCAACTTTCGCCATTGACTCGCCAACTTTATCCAGCGCTGCATTGCCATCCATCATAGCAGCACGTTTTGATCGTTTTCCGCCGGATCCAGTTTTCCCTGTATATTGTGACATGACCTTTGACCCTGAGGAGACTTGATCTTGTAACTTTTTAATAATTTCTGCGCCAACTTCGGGATTATCTTCGAGTGCAATTGCCCCAATTTCTGTTAAGGTTGTTCCAACTTGGCAGACGGTATCACCAATCTTTTTCGTAAATTCGAGCACAGTTTCCAACTCGGTGTCGGGTTCTATTGGCGGTGGACCGGCGGGACAGATTGGGCACACATTATAGACGGCCCAGTATGTTGGGGCTGGATGCGAGTATGTGGATGGTGGCGGCAAATGTGGATGAGAATATGTGGATGGTGGTGGTAGGTATGAATATCCAACTATAAAGAAAATTGAAATATGTAAATTAATAAATTCACTGTGTAGGTGCAAATTATTTGCAAACTGATCTAACCTGGATAATGTCCACTAACCACAAGAAAGTTGAATGAACACACTATTGCTAAAAATGCAGTTATTGGTGATGTCATCTTAAAAATTCGGAACTCCGAAATCTAAACTAATCAAAAACAATAGAAATCTTGTAAAGTGTTGATTATTCCATCTCTTAATTAATTACACACACGACTGACTGACCCAATGCAAAAAAAGTGCAAAAACTAAATATTTGCAAATTACGGCACAGCCAGCCAACCACTTACGCCTGCCAGATAAGAAGAAGAGATGACATGCAAGAAGATAACAATCTAGTAGTAGTACCTCAATCACTTTCCCTTCAAAATTTATGCTTCAACCTCTTACGCATTGTTGGCATTGTTACGTTTTGTTCAACAATGGTGAAGATGATTCCATGTATAACTTGACATCAACATCTTGTATAGTCAAATTCATGCATCCATTGTAGCAAAAATTGAAAAGAAAGAAATAGGCAGGCAGCAGTAGCAAATCTCTATTTGCAAAATTTAATAGGTTACTTAGCGTTGGCAAAAAAGCTACTACTACTCATTATTTTAAGGTTTTTGCACATAAAATAAAATTAGCATTCATTCCTATTTTGGCTATGCGAATAATAAAGCAATAATAATGAATGAATGAGTATTGTCACCCGTCGCGAAAAACATGTTTATATTGAATTAATTACTTGACGTGACATAATTCAGTGTCAGTCAGCTCTGCTTCTTCGCTGGGGTCATTTGTGTGTCAAGAGGTGAGTAAGGTGAAGTGAAATGAAGATGACTTTCGGCATGTTGCGAACTTTTGAATAAAGCAGAATACCAAGTAAAAACCAGTAATCATTTATTTGTGTCACCTTTTTATGGAAAAAAAGAAGATGATCACTTGTGTGAAGTGAGAGTGATTAAGTAAGGTCATTAATCAATGACATTATTATGACTGATTAGAATGGTGACACTAAATCTATGGATATATGCAATAAAAACCAGTCTGTTTAACATAACTTAAACAATAGAGTGGGAGGGAATGAATTAAAAAGCCTTTTTTTATTCCATTTTATTGTATTTTTATTAAATAAGATGCTTTTGTTGGAAGCTGTTGCAATAAAACTAATTTATTTGTCCTTCCTTCTTTTCGCATCTTTATATAATGTGCAAAATATTGGAAGAAGTTTGCATGCATTAATGACTTTACATAAAATTGTAATTTAAGAATCACGACATTTTGGTTCCAAAAGATCATGATCAAATTGTTTATCAATTTTATTACGTACAAGTTAATTTCCACTCCATCTCAACTCATCACAAAAGATTTAGTCAAGTAGAATAGTATAAATATGCATAATAATGCAAGAAGATTGATTGTTTTTGTTAAGGATTAAATATTCAAAGCTGCAAATTGTAATCTTGTCTTGCTTTCAGTTATGCTAAATCACTTAGATAATCCAAAATACATACATACATACATACAAAGCATAAGTTGATTTTGTTATGCAAAATATTAGCATCTCATGATATAAATATGCAGAATAAAATAAGAAGTTGTGCACAACAAGCATAATGTTATAATGAATTTATTGATTGATTCTTGTAAAACGAGTCATTTCAACTCAAGATAAAGTTAGGACGAGAGTGATGCGAACATGCAGCAATTATAAAATAAATGAACAAGTTTTTTTTTAAATAAGACGATAAAGAAGAATCAGATTTGTTTTTATCATGATTGATGCATGCATAGTTATAGCATTGCTAACTCACATAAGACTACGAGCAGCATTAGCACGTGTAAAATAAATCTTATATATGCAAGTTTTCCTTTTGTTAAAGAATGTCAGGATTTATCTGATTTACCTCATATTAAAGAAATATTTTATTACCAAACAAGTCAAGTCAAGCAAATCAGGTTTTTGTGGCGTTGTTGGTTGTGTTATTATACGAGTATATACGGATCTATTCCAAGTGCAACCTCATTCAACCTTGTTCTCCAGCAGACTGGATGGATGGATGGAACAAACTTGTGCATGCTTTGTTCATCATTATTATGCTTATGCTTACCTTCATTTTATTTTGCTGTTATCCGCAAAGACTGGAATGCAGTTATTATCTTGCGAAATACCAAATCATCATCATTTTCTACGAAGCTGGATCGAATGGGGTGCAAATTTATTGTACTGCATTGCGAACTTGTTAAATTGTTTAGCTTGTACTTTAATGTTATAAAATTTGATTATTGATTTCTGCTAGGCATGCTAGTCACTGCATTGTAAAGTGATATTGTTAATTTCTATGTGATAGTGACCGAAATTTGTAACTAGTGATAATAATAATCAAATAATAATAATCAAGATATTAATTCAAATTCAAATATGAAGGTAGAATTTATCCCAAGAAGAGAATGGGATGCTTTTGTGCTTTTGATATTGTGTCTGGGAACGGAGTGAGTTCTTTCTTTTATTCATTACATATGTAAATATTATTACATAAATATGCATTTATTATTGAATTAGTTACTAAATAATTTAATTCATCAGTTTATAATGGTTTTTCAAATTGCACATTCTTTTCTTTTCACAGAGTAACACAAGTAACGTCGGTCCCACAAAAAGATGCCGGCGACGTTGGAAGTGAGATTGAAGAAGTCAAGAAAAAGGATATTGTTGGATTCCTTCCATTGCCACCCGGATACAATAAACTGGTTATTCCTCTCGGAAATGTTAGTAAAGAAATCTTTGTCATGGTCCATCTTTCAATTCGGGAGATAACTGATGTGGATTACAATGATGGGGTACGTAATTACTTATTGATTTTAATTAATAAATAATTATCTAAATTATCATATTCGTTGATTTTAGTTCCTTGAAATGGACACCGAAATGGGCATCACCTGGATCGATTGGGAAGTATGGAAATATTTTATTGAAGATGAGGAAGCCCAGAGAAAGGCAGAACATGGACCAGAAGAAATTACATTGGATGCAGAATTTCTTAAACAAATTTGGAAACCGGATATCTTCATTGGTTTTGCTTAATTACTTGTTCTCACTCGCAATGGAAAATAAACGTCCTTCAAATTTTATTTGCAGAGGAAATGGCATCTGTGGACAGGACCTCTCTTCTCGCAAAATTAGTTAATTTACGTTTCCTCGTTAAGAACCCGGTTATGCCAGGCGCTATTACGTTTGAGGCGAGACAAACTTTCAAAGTTCGATGTGAAATGGATTTCCAATATTATCCTGCAGATGTGCAAGTTTGTCCTTTGAATATTAGATCATGTACGCCATACTTAACATTAAATATGTTTTAAAATTTAAGATATGATATTTAATATCACAGCTTTTGTTAACTATGTAGATTCTTATACTCAAGAACAACTCTTTCTTTTATGGAACCCTTCACAAAGTGTATACCTCGATCAAACATCCGACCCCAATTATGATTTTCAAGTATCCAACGTTGAGCCTGGAGACAGATTGTATGAAGTCTTTACAAAGAGTCAGGCTCCGTGTTGTCAACGTAATTAATTTTATAAATTGAATACTAAAACAACTAATTAATAATTAATTAATCAATTATTTTGCTTCACAGATCGCAACTATTCCACACTTGCCTTCACAATTCAAATTAGGAGAAATTTGACCTACCACTTTGTCCAAACTTGTCTCCCATCCATTCTTTTAGTCCTGATAACTTGGCTATGCTTTCTCCTTCCTCCAGACATGGTGGAAGTTCGAATTGGAATTTCCATGACAACCCTGCTCACCTTGACGGCTATGTTTGCCGCGGTTAGGTAGGTTATCCAATTTAATGGCAATGGCAAGATAAGGTATCTCATTTAACCTCTTGACCTGTATTGGGTTATTTATGCAGGGAGCAAGCCCCTCAAGTGAGCTACACGATGGCAATAGATTTGTGGATGGTTTTCTGCATGTTCCTCCTATTTCTGGCTCTTGTCCTATTCACCTTTATTTACTGGTTGAGACGAAAACTAAGACAACATTGTGAAGATGAGACGTCTAAAGTTGAGATGAACGGGACCGGAAGTGAGGAAGGCTGCCCAATTAGCGGAGTGGAAACTAAAAGCAGGAAATACAAAAGAATTGTCAAAAACATCAAGAAATACTCGTTCTGGTCATTTGCCGTGTTTTTTGTTGGATTTCTCATCTTTTACACGACTTGGCTTCTCTTCGCGTCACAATATTATGATTGGGATCCTTCCGAAAAGTATAATGCGATGGAGTTGGAAGATGGGAATGATACGAATCGACTCTTTACCAAGGAAGAGACAGAATTTAAGCCAACGTCAAAGAAGAAGGTGGTGGAATCCACGTTCCGGTTTAAAGATATTTTTAAGGAAGTAATTTTCCCGAAAGTGCAAGAGTTGGAGAGGAAAAGGAATGGTGGGGTGTCGGAAGAGGAGGATGAGGATTATGTGGAGGAATCGGAGGAAACTACGACAGCAATGTCCATTAATGGTTGAGTATGAATAATTTGAGGGGGATATGTTTATAATAATTTAGAAATTTATGATACAAAATATTCGATAAAACTGGAAAATAAAAAACATAGTGTTCACAATATATAATACAGAGGTTGATTTTAAGGATGGAAAATTTTGGAGATTAATATTTTTTGAGCCAGTTTAAATGTTGACATAATTTTTTGTATTATGAAACGAACTATCAAGATTATTCATATTTTTGCTGCGTCGTATTCAGTATAATAACCTCATTGTATTATTAGGCAATTTAAAGGCGTTGTGAAAACTACTACTTTTATGTTGTGTAAATTAATTAACCAATGTTTTCCCAAAGAACTTTAGTTTGCGCTGTACTAAAAAAATTTACCAAACTCGATATCAGAACTTTGATCATGTAAAGTAGACAGGTCGGTTGACTAAATCGATTATTTATTTTAATATCCGCTTTCATTTTCATCTGATTCGTAACTTTCTTAAAGTGAATGATCTCGTTCAGTTGCAATAATCCATTTAACAATCATTTTCAACATGTTTACTTTACAAGCATTTGCATTCTGTCTCATAATCTGTACTTCATTTGGAATTCAGCAAGATCCTACGGAACCACCCACAATTAAAACCTATTGCGGGACAGGTGGTGCTAAGTTATGTGGAGATAAGCTTGTCATCGGTTTTCAACATATGCGTTCAAAAGACAAAGCAAAACAAGACATTGTTGGAGAGGATCAATACTCGAAATTTCGGGAAGCTTCGCGTGTCTTAACCTTATCTGATGTGCCAAGTTATAGTGGATTTCTCAACGTGAACAAACAATATAATTCTAATATCTTCTTCTGGTTTATTCCGTCACAGGTAGAATTCAATATTAAAATGTATAGTAGTTTAGTCAAAGTAATCTCTACAATTTGATTATCTTTACTTGCGCAAGAACGACGCGGATAAGGCACCCTTAATATTGTGGCTTAATGGAGGCCCGGGTACTTCGTCATTGTTCGGATTGTTTGTGGAACATGGACCCTTTTCCGTTTCTCAGAATGGTTCCCTCAGTCACAGAGAGTATAGTTGGACACGGACGCATTCCATGATTTATATCGACAACCCAGTCGGAACTGGTAAAATGAATAAAGCAAGCTAAATTACAACTTTTAATATTATCCTATTTATTAATGAAAAGGATTTAGTTACACCGAAAATGCAAAAGGCTATTCCAAAACACAGGAACATATTAGTACTGACCTGTACAAAGCCATGAGTTTGTTTTATAAAATCTTTCCGGAGTTTGCGTCCCGTGATTTCTTTATTGCGGGCGAATCTTACGCGGGTAACGTTCTTTCTCCAAAAAACACTATGCTAGAATTTGTCACAATTTAAATTCTAAATAATTAGGAAAATATATCCCACCTCTCGCTGTTAAAATCCACATTGAGAACCAGAAGAAAAGGAAGAGCAATGAAATTCCAATTAGATTAAGAGGGATAATGATCGGATCCGGGTATTTTGATCCGTACACGCAAAACGAATATGGCGACTTTCTTTTCAACCTTGGCCTTCTTGACGTCGCACAAAAAGCTACTTTTCTCCAGGAGGAAGCCAAAGTTAAAGAATTGATCGAAGCAGAAGAATGGGAGGATGCTACGGCGGTAAAAATTTGCACATCTATCCTTTTAAAATTTTCCGCAATGATACTTAATATTCAAATATCTTAAGGCGGCAGAGAAATTAATTGTTGGCGACGGAAATGGTCCATCATTATTTCAAAACATGACAGGATTCTCCGACTACTTCAACCTACTTCAATCGTCCCGCTCGGAAGAGTTTGGACGATATTTGCCATATTTGAATACTCCCGCCGTGCGACGAGCAATTCATGTGGGGGATCAGGAATTTACTCGAAGGTATGTACAATTTTTTAATTATGCGCGAATTTGTATTGTAAATTATTTATTTTTCTTCTATAGCTCAGAAATGTTGGAGGCGTTAGTAGAAGATATTAGTGCATCGGTTAAATCGTCGGTGGAATTGTGTCTTAGATTAAACTACAGGGTTCTCTTCTACTCGTCTCAGTTGGACCTTGTAGTACCGCATACAGGAATACAAAAATTTATCTCCACACTGGACTGGCCAGGGGATGAAATTTATGAAAAGACTTCAAAAAGAATTTGGAAAGTTAACAAGACTCTTGTAGGATATACAAAGTTCGCCAGGAATTTAGGGTTTGTTCTGCTTCGCAATGCGGGCCATATCGCGGCTGTAGATCAACCGATTGTTATGTACGAGATGGTCAACAGGTTTACAAATGGGAAACCATTTTAAATATTTATTTAATGATGTTCAGGAATGCCCTTTCATAATTGATGAAATAATAAATGATTAAATAATAAACCGTTACAAACGACTGTAAAGAAGGGGCGAAACAAAGTGTTTTGCTCAGGCATATTGGGTAAAATGATTCATGTTGTGGACTGACTCACGTCGAACACAAATCTCACATTACCCCTATTGATAATTGACCACACCCCCTTTTCACGTTGGCGTGGTTTAACATCAAAGTGATTCATATTTTTTACGGGTTCATGTGGACCACGAATCTCACATTGCCCCATCGACCACACCCCCTTTTCACGTGGGGGTGGTCTAAAGTCAAAGCTCCCTGCGCCATTGGGTTCGTCTCGAAAAATCATGTGGGAAACATGTATCATGTGATTTTGGGCTTTTGACCGCACCCTCATGACCTTGGGGTGGTCGCAGCGACCTAAAAAGTATATGGGTAGATGCTCCAACCCCTAAATTATAATTCCCCAAAATTTGAAGGAAATCGGAGAACATGAAAAAATGGACCAAAGGGTCCCCCTTTTGGAAGATTCCAAAAATTTCATGTTCTTCGACCACGCCCCCCAGGGGGTGTGACCTACGGGGCCCATCTTCGAATTTGTCCAAGCCCTTGACCTAAGGAACGTTTGCACCAAATTTCAAGTCCCTACGTCAAACCGTTCAAGAGCTAGAGCACCGACGGACAGACGGACAGACAGACAGACGGACGGACAGACAGAGCAAAATCATAAAGGGGTTTCACCCCTTAATAAATGACTAAAGATTCTCCATGATGGTTTTAAAAAAACATTTTACTCTTGTTTGAACATGAACATTAGCTTTAAATGTTATTTCATTTTGGGCTTAATCAAAATGTAAATTGAATTTTCTACAACAATAAACTGCTCAAGTACAGGTGTAAAAAGTAGCTTCAGCATGCTAAAATTATTTGGGGGACTGACAAAAATGCTCTGCATGTTTCGTGATTTTATCTCCTACTCCCTACGGGGAGTGAGGGATTTTTTTCACCTGTTTTTTCTCATTTTGCCCCAATTTGTTTAGCCACACCCCCTGCAATCAGTGGGAGGTGCTGTGGCTTGTAACACGCTCTACAGTGTTGCCAGAGTCAAGTTGTATAGGAATCTCATTTTGCCCCATTTTGTTCCATTTTGTTCAACCACACCCCATGCACTCAGGGGGAGGTGTTGTGCCTTTTAACATGCTCTTCGCTGTTGCTAGTGTCAAGTTTTGTAAGAATCTCATTTTGCCCCATTTTGTTCAACCACACCCCTTGACTGCTGTGGGTGTGGTCCTATGACCCAAGTG
>JAQFZJ010001098.1:0-12734 GCA_034695645.1 Folsomia fimetaria
GGTTTCCAACTGTCGATTTTGGGGGCCCCCCTCCTGTTACACCCCCTGCCTGTGCTTGCACAGGCTTTACTCTAGTTGACCATAATATGAATACTCAAGTGCGCAAACACCATACTACAGACTCTGCCTTTGTCCATTTAAGTGGGTCATGAAATAGGTATCTGGGTGAAATATGACATGATGACATCCATGTATATGTTTCAAAGCTTCATTTTCCGTGTGCAATTGAGGCGTACTATTTAGTACCTTGTTCTTAATTTGAAACCACTAAATACATAAACAAAACAAGCATGCAGGCTGGATTGGAATTAGTAACAAGAGATATTGTCCAAATATTGACACGGTTTTTTGTAGAATCTTGAGTGGAAAATGTACACACTATGGTACTGTGCATTTTTTAGGTTTAAAAATAAAGTTGCCATTCATTCTGCAAAAATTTTTGAGATCTTCATCGCACGGAATTTTTAAATCAGATTTCGAATTTTAGCGATGACCCCCTTTAAGCAGGACTATTTTTGATGTTTATTCAGCGATTTCTCAAAAACTCATGTTCTCATCTCATTCAATACAGCTTTTTTGAGCATGTAGTAGTAACAACTCATTAATATACCTTTTTATGAAGTTCAATGGTAATTTTTTATTAATGCTTATGAAAAATTTGGATAAAAGAACATGAACAACTGACACTAATACATTTACTTATTTGTCACCTTGGTTTAGTGGAGGTTTTAAACTTTATAGTGGAATTGTTTACCCTATGAAACGAAAACACACTGCTAGTATGCAATTATAATTTTACCATAAAATTGATGGTGGTTTCTAGATAAGATAGTTTTCTTTGTTTGCGGTGTAATATTATGCTTCTTTTTAAGTGGCATTAACAGCTATATATGTATACATCCAGCTTTAGGTACTTCACGGAAGAAAGCCGCAATAGTATTATGTACGGTGTTATAAAATGTGCAAGTTTACTGAAGAAAGACTGGTTGCGGATTGAGGAGTAAGTGGTTGCGCTCATTATAAAATAGGCTAAACTAAAACAAAATATCCACCACACACATCCGACATTTAGAAATTAACTCTTCTTATCAATTCATAAGACGTATGTATGGCATTTTTATGTGACACAGAAGTTCTCATGGAAGAGAATTCACTCGATTTAATCACCTCAATATTGAGTTTGAGACCTACGTCCGTTACATGAATCAACTATGATTTGCATTCTGATTTCTGATGTACATATATTTTGTAAATATCTGTAGTCCATGCATGTACCATTCTATTTTTTTACCTAAATAAATATATTTCCAGTTAAACAATTTCTTACTCGTAATGTTATTTCTTTTACTCGAAATACCAATCATACCCAATTCCTTTATCACCTTTCAAATTCAGAACCTGAGTTGTACCAGAGTTGACAATTGCTTAAAATTGTTACATTGCATTAGTAACAAGTTTTTAAGTAGATTTAACTTGGGCCTCACGGGAGCAATAAAACCTGACTATGGCCCCCCTTAAACGGGGTTGAATTTTAAAAAGTGGGTTTTGGCTGAAATTAAAAAAAACGATTCACGTTAAATGAACGCAGTAGGTGACTCGATCTATGTAAACATATTATAATAGGATGTACATGCCGGAGGTAAATACTTGAGAAGATGGATGAATCATCCAATAAATAATTGCAAATAATGATCAAATGGCACGTAATGTGTTAAATTTATTTCCCGTACATAAGTCTTTTTTATGCATTTGATTTCAAAAATAAATAATTTTCTTTCGAATAAATTACTATTTGCCACGTAGAAAAGTGGTAAAAAACTATAATCAGGCTTAAGTGCAATTTGTGGGTAAAACGGCGGATATTTTATAGATTTTCTTCTCTCTGTGCATCCAATGAACTAAAAAAATCCCTTGTTAAAACTATTTGACCAGTCCCCAGGATGGTGGTTTACTGTAAAACATGGATAATCAAAATATATAAGGCATATTTTTCAATAATTAAAATATATGGCATCTTGGGCATATCATTCATACCTGACTTTCTGGATAAGGGTAGTAGTACAGTACGTTTGGTTTTTCAACATAGATCTCACGGGCTTGGCTCATCTCCTGTTATGAAATAATTATGGAACTTGTATGAATATCGGAATGATTTAATGCCGTTTTATTTACCTTAGGATCTGATCGAGCCTTGTTGTCATCATCATCAGCATCATCTTCTCCGTCGTCATCGTCATCGTTTTCCTCATCGGACTCTTCTTCATCGTCAGCCTTTGGTTTATTCTTGCGCTCCTTTACTGGCTTCTTTTCCTTCTCCTCAGATTCAGAAACGACTGGGGCAGCGTTCTCAACTGCGCCTTCAACGATGACTGGGACAGCTGTGGAATATATATTTTCAGAGGTTATTACTATAAGAATTATTAAGGGAGTCCAATATTCAGACAAATAAGAGTCCAATATTCAGACAAATAAAATGGCAAAAGCAGCTAGTTATTATTTGCTCATGCTTTCTCCATTTACATAACTAAAATTAGAAAGGAACCTCCAAAGTTAGGATTACTTATATGAAATGTAAAACCACATATAAACGTTTACCTGGGACTGGTCCTTCACTCTCAACAACGGCGACAGCAAGGGGTTGGTCAACCTCGTTTTGAGATGTGGGGCTTGTTTGAGACTCTTCCTGTTCGTTCTTCTCACTGGATTGAGGCTCTGCTTCTAATCCTTTGGATTCTAATTAATGACACAATTCAGTCATGAATCACATGAAATTATATTATTTTTCCGCTTTTATGTTATTGACAACATTTGATAACCTACCTGATCCATCTCGGCCTTCTTGAGACTCATCATCCTCCTTGCTTTCATCTTCCTCACTTTTGTCGTCATGTTCAGAATCATCCTTCTTCTTTGGGGCTGCATCTTCATCAGATTCTGCTTCGTTGGAGCCCTTTTCGTCAGACTTGGCGGAACCTCCTTCTACATTGACTCCCAAATCTTCTGCTTCGTCGTCTTCAACGCCACCCTCTCCAATTTGAGGAACAGGCTTCTTCTTGGCGGCTGACTTGGCTGTTTTCTTGATTTTGGGACTTTTGAAAATTGAAAAAATACAATGTACACAATATTTAACTGCATATGCAACTAATTTGAGCTCACATATCACCACGTTCCTCATCTTCCTGGCTGTCATTGGCTTCCTCGTCATTCTCCTCATCGTCATCATCAGCGGCGTCCTCAGTATCGTCTTCCTCATCTTCATCTTCGTCATCTGAGGCCCTTCCTTCCCGATCGGAAACTAATATTTGTATCACATTATGACTAAAACTTCAAGCAGCAATGCATGCATGAAGTATGCATTGTCAAAATTATGGAAATAATAACGCATGAAAAGAAATACCTCCAGGTTGAACAGTGGTAACTTCAGCAGATGATTCTACGACAGGAACAACTACGGTGGTGACTTCTGCTACTTCGGGAACAACCACGACTTCCTTTTCCGCCACAACGACAGGGACAACTGCAGCAGGGACTACTGGATCAGGAACAATGACATCCTGCTCAACTGGGGCTCCATAGGTGAAGGCCACAAACAGACCCAAAAGCAGAATGGCTGGTAACCTCATTTTCTGCAAAAGACCAACAAACAAAGCTGCTGAACAAAGAGAACCAAGTATGAGTTAGTAGGAGTAGTTGTCGATCTCTAGTTCAAGTGTGAACTGAGTCGCAGAGTTGCGATTGCGGAAATGCAGCACACTTATTTATTTAAGTCTGGTTTACAAAGTGGAGGAACTGGTTGCGACGCTTGCACTCCTTATTTGAAAGGTCAGGGTGGATTCAACCCCTTTCGTCAACAACTATGCACTGTTATCAGTCCCAATCCCAACCATGTCACCACCCAGCTCAGCTCCCTCTCCTCTTATTGTTATGTTATATTACGTATGATAGAATTATTACATCGGGATAACTATGAGAAACCGGTTCCTTTAACCGGGTTCACCTGTATGACAGTCGCTATCTGATCTCCTTATTCACTGAGCAATTTGGGTCGTTAAACGGAGTTTGTTTACACATAGGTCAACAATATCAAAAAATTCAGAAATAAATGATTACAAATTTGATTATTGCTTAATTATCTCCTTGAAATATCTATACATTCAAAAGGAGGACGCTTGAAATGGTACGTAGCGGACTTATGAGAAATGTCCCTTATGCAAATACAAGAATCTTTGCATTTCTCTCCGAGATGGACACTCCTCAAAACTCCAAATTTCACTCACACGCACTAAAATTGTCGCTAAAAACATTTGTGATAAGAAAATTTCAAAAATTTCGAAAAATGCCAGCTAATACTAAAAATTACCTTAAATTTCACGTAATAAGGGCACCGAGAGCTCAGATGAAATGCTTGTGGCCAGACCTAGGGAGCAACTAAGAATACTGAGTCTTCGTACTAAGGTTTTTAAGATGTGGTTTGTCGACCCTAGTGGATCAGGTTTGTACATATATCATTTACCCGGACGCAACCCCTGCTTACACCTCAAGTCTTCAGAGTTACCGATTCTAAAGACCCCATGACACACTAACAAATAGTGACCATCAGCCCGTTCTTAGATACCACACATGCTCATCACAATTCTAAAAAAACCAGTGGCCAACACAACGTCCCACTTTTTTTTAAAGTCGCTTTGCGTATATGCTAAGCATATCTATGTAAATACACACAGTCTGGGGGTCAGAATTAAAAATTGCATGTGTATAGATTTACGAAATAAAATCTTCTCCTGTAACTTGCAATGAGAGGAGTGGACATACTGGGACTTCTACTTGCACAGCTATATAGATTTGTCACAGAGCCCAGGTGAAAGTCAAATCAAATGAAATGCAACTTCTTATGATAATGATCTTATCGACTTGACAATAACAAAGACATTATTCAGCATATTACTCTCGGCAGACAAATGCGTACGTATTTGAATTCAAATTTTACGAGTTTGCATGAAAACACAAAAAGTGTGCACACCACATGCAACAAAATGGTGACATACTTATTTGCCTGAGGACGGTTTCAAATCTAGGTTGGTGTTTGTTCGGTTTGTCACGAATCGAAATTACTGAAATGAAGATGTAACATTTATTGATATACAATTGTATTTATTTTTTTTATTAAACAACAACCATCCAATTAAGCTGTATTACTTAACTGGTATTTAATTGTTATAATTTAAGTATTATGAACAAGAAATGAGCTGCCAACCTTATTAGAAATTCATTCTTGGTACAAAAGTAGACAAATAGTTTACTAATAATAATAGTTTCTTAAAACACTACTTTCAATGTTTATTTTTTTCTAATGAGCAATATTCTTTGACTTTATTTATTTGAGATGTAGAATATTAAACAAAAAATAGTTCTTTACGAGTATTTTTCCTAAATATAGTATGCATATGTAGGGCAATAATCACTTCACTTTACTCCCTCATGGAGAAAGTCAACCATCCAAGGAACTACAGATAAACAACGTCATTCTTATAATTCAATGCAAATTCATTATTCACAGATTCACATCTCTCCAAACCTAGTTAAAACACCTAATATACAAATTTGTCACTTTTCTGTTCAACACTTGCGTGTGACACTACTCCTAAACTAAAATATTCGATGGAGTTACGTTATGATATTCGTGTTTAAGGAATTTTGAAAACTGTTGTTGTCGACAAGGGATCAATCTTTCTGGACATAGGCGATGTAATGTCCAGTTCCATATCTACATTTGTTACCGTAGTTAAACCAATATCACTAATTTTTCTGGACTTATCCCAAATTGTTGAAGTCATTGTGTTAGTGTGGCTCATATTACGTCGCCCTTCCAACGACCTGGTTACACGACAGCAAAGACCCAAAAGACATCGAATTCTGGTGATGATAGGAATTACTACCATGCACAGTCCAGCTACCAAATATTCTGTTTTCATAAATGTAGGATTTGCAGCAGCGTGATCTGTAATTTCATAAGGAAATCAAACCAAATTAGAATAAACTCAGACAAAATTGAGTCACTAAATGTGTGGGCTTGTGAATCCTTTTGAAAATAGCTTACCCCTTTTCTCTTGTAAATATTTTGAAAATTTTTTGAGCTGAGATTCAATTTGTCGGCATGTGTTTGGTTTACATGTGAAAATAATGAAAATTGCGATTCCTTGGGCTCCAATGAGAAGGTCCGTTGGAAGAAATAAGTTTTTCAGGTACTGTTCTTTGTGATTGAGCATCATTGTTGCCCATGAAATCACTTCAAATATCCACAACACACCCATCACAACAAACAATTTCATAAACAGGAGGAACCTAATAATTAGTGATATTACATAATATGTAATTAAAATGCATAAATCGTATGAGTTACTCAATAATTAATCGTAGCATGTATGTAATACCTTTTCTTTTCCTGTTTAGAGCTTTGTTTTGTCGCAAATTTTGTGTCATTCTGCAGTTTGTGCAGGGAATAAATAGTGCTGATAAAAAATACTGAATTTATAGTTAGCAGCATGCCAACGGGTCCATAAAAGTATGGGAGCTTCTCCTTATCCCCGTAAAAGTAGCAGTACCGTTCTCCAAATCGTGGAGTTATAATGTACGGATTGTCTCTGCAAATAAAACATTTTTCTAATCTAATATAATACTACCTTATTATAACTATTATGACAAAAGTTCATTTCAAATACCTATATAAACTGTCCAGAACCAACCCAACGCATGCGATTAATCCTGGAAGTCCATAGGAGAACAGAGCAAAACAAAAGAAACGCTTCTTCTCTCCCGTGGAACTACTTGCACGCATGGGTCTACATCCGCTAAAATACATTAAATTCTTGGTATTATTTCACATTGTACAGAATTAGATGATAAACTTACCTAAATGTCCACCACAGGTCAAAGTTCATAGACGTTAGCCAGAAAAAGGCAGACAAGAATAGAAAGTGAATGAATGCACCTGGAAAAATTCGCAAAAGAGTAACAGTAATTATTACGCATAGGAGTGTTTAAGATTATCACAAACCTATCAGATAACTTACCTATCATTTTGCAACACACGCTTGAAATTTCTTGAATCGAATCTGAAGACAATTGAACAATGGCGAGAAATGTGAAAGCAAAGAGGAGTGAAAGCACATAGCAAAACTGGAGCCATCCGTGAATATTTTGATATTCCCACAAAGCAATAAAAACGAGGGCAGTTAAAAGAAGAAAGAACGAAGATATCAACGTCACACATGCATACAACATTAGTCTCCAGTCCTGAAAACAACAATACAATAAGTATTAGAATCATTAATTGGAGGGAAACAACAAATTAACTGACTTCCGGTTGCTGGCCATTTATTTCATCAGCAGGATTATAGCATAAAATGACGGTTTGGTCCAGTTCTAGACCACTGTAATGAACAACTTGATATTGGTCTGAATAGTCGCCAGACTCAGTTTCGACATCAGCATCAGGTAATGTCGATACCATAGATCCGTCCAAGCAGAATGTGTCAGGTTCTGGAATGAAGACATCATTATAATTTGTACCATTTCTCCAAATAATAATATTCTCATAGAATCCCACCGTAGTAAACTTTCTTCCCATTGGAATCCAAGACCAGAGTTCCATTGAGCAGTAGGTATACCCTAAATTAAGCCATCATCAATATAATTTTATCCTCAAATAACCATTGCTATTATTAGAGCTTAATATGTTTTTACATACTTTTCTGATTCTTCTGTTCTCAAAGAAACAGAATAATAATCACAATTTGGAACACCAATCTTGTAATGGATAGGTCGTTTTGGGGAGGATGGGACGGGTTGACCTGGGCTGATGTACAAAAAAGGCTCCCACTGCTTGGTACTCAGCATGCAACTATTATTGAATAATATCGCTTCCGGATTGCAACACTTCCGCACACACGGATGATTCTCATCACAAACAGGAGCACAAAAAACAGCTACATAGTTGGATTCATTTCTGAAAACGAGAAATCGTGGTATTAACCAGTAATTAAAAAGAAGCGTAATTGTGATTAATGAACAATAATTACGAAAACCTCACTTTTGTTGATCTATACAGAAATCTTGTGACGGTACTTGATGAACCAAACCTTGATCCGACCATAGCAAGTTCCCATTTGGAGAAAGTGCCAGGACAGAGTCCAAGTTGTCAGCACCTGACATGAGGTCATTGTGGGTTATTTCGAACACCTTTGACGTGCAGTTAGGTCGCCCCACATTCAACCTACAACAACATGAAAATTTAAAATTCAATTTAAAATTCATTTTAAAATTTAATAGTTCGGCATAACTTTATTTTCAAAACACACTTTATTAAGTAATGTGGGCGAATGCGTAAGTTTTTGTTTCCATTTTTCGCAAATGAAATGCAGTTACGTTTTGAAAATATGTATATCGTTACATACAATACAAAGCATACGTCAGAAACATTTAAAGTGAATATTTTGCATAAAGGCCTGCCTGGCAATACGAAATGATATGGTGTGCAATGTGTGCATCATACTCTCTGAAATAATTTCCCACGGAAGCCAATGAGTAGGCACGCCTGCTTAGAACAAGAAGGTTTTTCCAGGTTGGATAACCAGAAGAATTGTATACAAGAAGGATATTTTCAGATAAAATAGATTATACTAAGTGGAAATTATCCACAAAAATTCTCACGAATGAGTCATTGTAGAAAATCAGTATCCACATAAACAACTATAAAATCAACCTCAATGTTGCATATACTATAGTATGCATACATATACTATATACATACTATAGTACAGATACATTCACAGGGATAATTCTTTTTAAAAATATTTTACCGAAAAACAACAGGATCCCCCAATGTTTCCGTCGTGTTGAACGTATGAAAGTCTTTGGCCAGGGTCACAATAGTCTTGGGAGCTTCCCAAAAGGACGCCTCTGCTTCCGAAGAGTCATTATTTCCAGCACTTCCAGCAGATACACATTTCCCATTTTCATAGCTCCAATTAAATGGACAACATTTATTTACAGTGGGATACAAGTCTTCCGGAATTTCCAACTCAACTCCCTTTTGGGTCGTGGTAACGTCCGTAATGCTTTCATTGTCCGCACTGTAAGCACAATAAGGGAACACGAGAAAACAACCATAAACAATTAATACACTTGTTCTGGGCGTTCGGAAGCGTCTTGTTCCTCCCATATCCACAAAATCTTTAATTTCTATTTAGTTTTTTTGTAGTTCTAACTGAGTTTATATTTTTCACCTGTTCATGATTATTATGAGTTTGTTGCAATGGCTCAAGCCACACGTTTTAACGTTTTGAGTCATTCTAGTCAAAATGTGAACAGAATTCATATTTTCTTGCGTTAATTTTATGGCGTGTTGCAAAAACCACTATTCTCCACCTTAGTTAATTGCACTTCAACTTCACCATTTAAGGTTAACATCTATCCAAAACGCTTGATTATTACGTGATCAGTCGTAAAGCCAGGTAGATTCAGATAACTTAATTTAGCTACAAACACTATTGTGCACTATGAGACCGTTGCAGTGATTGATAATCTAATATCAGTCATAGGAATTGTCGATGTCGTTAAGTCAATCCCCAAACACGAGACATGACTGGGCTTCATCGTTAATCAAGCATCCTGATTATTACGGTGTGCATACTACTTCACGCCGAAAGGTATTCACACACACACACAATTATTGCGTAACCCTTGCTCCAAGGTAAGGTCCATCCAATAATGGCTTAAACCAAGTGTGAAGAATGGGGACAAAGATGAACTGAACTTTAATGAGCAAGTCTTGACAAAAGTTCAGGTGGTAATGATAATAATAAAAAGAAGAAGAAGCGTCTCCTTGTTGACTGACTTCAATTATCTCACTGACTGAATGACCAGTCAACGAGCAGAAGAATTCCTTGTGTTTGGCGTTCAAGCAATTGAAATGAAAAGTGAACTGACTGATGTGGTTCGCAAGGACTGCAAAATAACACTGCGCTATGAACAACATCATCGCCGTAATGAATTTAGATGCAAATCACGAACATCCACTTTTTGTACAAATAAATCGCTCTGGTTTCCTTACCATGCATGCTTTCATTCCAGTGTACATACATTTGAGACGTGTGAGAACTTCGGATTCATAAGAATATTATGCGGTGTGAATAATATTATACGCCGTCGTCATTTTTAACGCTGCCACAATGAAATTTCCTACAATGGATTAATAAGAGAATGAGTAATAATAATACATAAATACAAGTACAAAAGTGAAAAACGTTTAACAAATCATCTTAACATAACAGCATTGAATACGCGTTAGGAAGGGATGAAGGCAGCCTTTTTGTGGGAATCCCTGTGTGTCAGTGTGAGATTGAGAATCTCAATCATACACATCTCAATTTTTGAGATGTGTGGTTTGGGTGCTCTGTGATACTAAATGTAATTGCCATTTTTAGTATAAGTTATGCTATATACTGTATAACCTTTATTAGACAAAGAGGCTTTAAAAAAAGGTGGAGATGTCAAAAAACATTTCAATGGGTGTGCCTTGGTTTCACAGTAATGCAACTCATTGTGGCGCCTGTGATCATTGATCTCGGAGAGAGTGGTCATATCCTCAGGTGCCCCACACGAGTGGGTGTGGATACACCATTCAGTTATATTCCCTTATTATTGTACCCTTGACAAACACACATAATATTGACGTGTCTAACCTATTAGTAATATGCTTAGCTTACTACAACTATCATCAAAACAACTGCTTAATTCACTATTGCTTAATTTACTATTGGTTTGTAGCCAAATTATTATGAGCTATGAAATAGTGTAGATGCTCTTGACCGGATTGCAACTGATAATTCCATTCATTTTGTAAAGTAATATCAAACCATAGTCACATACACAATTACATAGATATTACATCCTTAAGAGTTAGTTTCCTTCAAGTTGTTTGTATTCTTGGCTGGTCAGTTGGCAGAAGTTAGCACATCATAAACATTGCCATTAGTGGTAGTGGTAGATAGAGTTCTGTTTTCCTGAACAAAGATACGAACCTAATTTTTACTTTCAGTTTTGTTTGGCTGTTGTATAATGCAGCTTTCCTTCCACTCATTTCCAAGACCTCAAACACAAAGCTGCTTAAGAATTCTATCTAATAATGTCGCATTTGGTTGGAAGAAGTTAATGAGTAATGGAAAATTCAGGAATGGAAATTAATTAATACTTCAAATGCGACTTATTTATTATTTCCATTTTTTACTCAAACATTAATTGCACAAGAATGATTGACATGCAATGCAATATGAATGCAGTATTAATGGACAAGTTTGACTTTGTTGTTTTTTACAGAATTTAATCTGCCTTTATCGCAATGAAGAAACAACAGGAATTGAGAGACAACGTAACATAACAAAATAATAATGCTAGCATACATAGATTAATGTTTGTTGAATTAACAATATGCAATAAACATTTAGCGAATGATACATGAACAGCTCTACTTGATTTTGCATTTTACTACAATGATTTCTATTTAATCATGATATATATATTGATTGTGAATAGCATGAGTGATTTGGTTGAATGATAGCAAGTCAGGCTTACATTTTTGAAGATATTGGCTAATCGTAAATCGTAACTAAACTACAGAGATGACCAAAATACATTGATCACAAACTGCATTTTAAACGAGTAAACTACAAACTACAAACTAAACTACATTCCGAAAATTTTCGTAGTTCAAATACAAACTACAAATTAAACTACTCCCTTTCACAGCCGATTCAAACTACAAACTAGTATTTAAAATACATTGGAAACTGCAAACTACTTTTAAAGATAAAATAGATATGAAAAAATTGCTTGAAATGAATGAACAAATCTAAACTTCGGCAAAATATCACATGAATGAGAATAAATTTTGAATTTACTGCAAGAAAAAAGCTAAATTTACCATTAGGTGGCACGAATGTGCTAAAAAATGTAGTTTGTAGTTTGCAATGTAGTTAAATACAATTGCATCCGATCAAGCACGCAAACTACAAAATACAAACTACAATCACTCTGGTCAATCAAACATGTAAACTACAATTACAAACTACATTCTCAAAATATCACGCAAACTACAAAATTCAAACTAACATTTTGTAGTTTATAGTTTCAACTAGTATTTTGGCCATCTCTGCTAAACTATACAACTACTTGTTTTTATGGATTTTGTTTGTGCAATAACGCCGCAACTGGATACTTGTCGTAATAAAGCAAACCTGCATTATTGGGATGAAATTGACTTTTGAGCCTGGATCGTGGAGTTGTGCAACGATTCGGGTTCGGTTAACGCTTTTTATTTAATTTCTGTGAAAGATTTACTGTTGAAATGAAACACAAGGCAATTAATAATTTGGCAATTATCGCATTTCTCTGCTATAATAGCCTTGGAACTTGTTGCAAGAGGGCCAGGTTCACGGTTAAATTGAGAAATTAGCACTTCTTGTTTTATTCTGCAATCGAACAAAGTACGAGGAAATAAAAAAAGTTAAATGTAGCGATTATGTTGTGGTGCAAGTGGACTCATATGAACGCTAGAACTAATCCTGTGTACATTCAAACTGTATGTTTTGATGAATGCTGACAAGATATTGTAATTGAACCAGTTTCCATTTCAGTTTTATTCATTGTTTGGTTGCCTCATAACTGTATAAAAATTA
>JAQFZJ010001099.1:0-12733 GCA_034695645.1 Folsomia fimetaria
TCAAATATACTGCACAAAACTATTTGTCTTTTCGTGTATGTAATAAAACTAGGTTAATTTCGTAAATTAATTTCTCTTACATCATAGGGAAACACTAGATCGATCGTGTAGGTAAATGGATGGGAAAGTAGGAATAGCATTTCCAGATTGATGCAATTATTTTTTGTAAATTAAATTAATTAGAAAAGCTTGTAAATGACACTTTCAGTATTTATTTTTGTGATATCTATCATATAATATTTTTAAATATGGAGATAAATGATTATTGTGGTCACACATCGCCACCATATCCTCGATTTATTTCAATTAAAAACTTTCTGCATTTTGCCTTCAGGACGCGGATAGATTCACGAAACAAGGTGTCGGGTGGTAGCGCTCCAAGGGATTCAATAGTAACTGCAAAATTATGTACAAAACATTTAAATATTATTTAGAGCATCGTTAATTTTTACGTAATAAATTTTTTCTCGGTTAAAGAACACACTTATAAAAACTTTAACAAGTTTATCTATATGTTCGAGCTTTCGACAGTATAACACTATCTTCAGGAATATTGTTGGAATTCAATTAATGTTAGAACTAATTAATTTTTACGATAAATATGGATCCCTTACAAATAAAGTGATCTTTAACTCTTCCCAATTGAACAGAATTCGCAAGTTCTTCATGTCTTAACACATTTCTGCTGCAGGAATCATACCGGGCGTCATGAACTTTGGCTACTTTTGTTCCTAAAATAATTAATAAATAAAAAGATGAACCCTATTCATCAGAGACTAACAAAATGTGACGATCTGAACGTTGATTTGATATGCTTACTTACCGTTTTCCTCCACAAGTTCGATAACTCCAGGTGAGAAACATTTCTGCAATTTTTCTGCGAGTTTTCCTTCCACGCTTTTCTTTAGCTGAATATCGGGAAGAAGACGATAAAATGCGGTGGCTATAAAAAATGGGACGGAAACATGTACAATTCATTTAAACAACCGCAAACAAACTCCCTTAACTTACCAACTGGAGAGAACTTGGCATGGTCTTTGCCAATTCCTTTCACTGCGTGCAATTTCATATCCAATTCGTGTCCTGGACGTAACTTGTTAATAAGAATGCCACGCTTCTCTATAGGTGTCTGTAAATTTGGAATATGGATGAAGGTAAATTTAATTTAATCTGCATGTAATCTGCAGTGTGAGATAGTAACTTTCACTTACCAAAAAACGAGACGGATCTCCAACAATTGGGCCAACATCTGATGCCCGATAAAGTTGAGCTTGTGTCCCAATGGGGATCCATTTCAGATGAGATGAATAAACTACAGATACAAATTCGGTTTACAATATGAATGATAATTAAAATAGAAGTTACAAAGGTCGTCAATTTTTCTGTTCAACATCTGTCACACGTACCTTTATGATTAGTATATAATTCATCAGGGTCTGTGGATTCAGACGTTTTGTCAGGATTCCAAGAACATTTAATTTTCAACTCGAATTCCAGCGTGTCCTGTTCCGTCCCATGCAAATCTCCTGAAATAAATAAATATAAATACGCTTATAAGTAATACTGATCCTAAATTATTTATCATCCTGTCCTATGACTAATCAGCGATCAAAATTCACTCACCTTCTTGACGATACTCAAACTTTCTGGGGTCCGCCTTGAGAGGAATAAGTCCTAACCTGTGGGCCAGCACTTCGTCTGGAATGACACTGGTATTATTGTACATGAACACTTTCTCAATAGCCATGGATGGTACCTATGGTTTGGATTCATAAGATAAGATATATTATGTATAGCTATATTTGATTTCATAATATTACTTTTCTTTGTTCGTCACCACCTCACCTCAGACAATAGAATCCGACGAAATGCATTAACAATGGACGGATCAATGCTCAAAATGTCGAACTCCATTTCCACACTGTCACACCGAACAATGCGTATCTCCAAATTCTTCTTAAACTTTTGCAGATCCCAGCGGTCATTGTAGTCAGAGTAAACTCCACCATACAAGGAACTACTCGCCTGCAAACATTATCAATTAGTAAAGGTTAAGAAGACGAATTCAAATTACAAACAAACATAACATTATTAACATGAACCATTCCATTCTTAAATTGTAAATTAAACATGGATGGTGTGCAGTGCAATCCACAATCATTAAATTATTGCAAACACGTTTAACTCACATCGATGACCTCGTGTTCCTTCATCACTGCCAACTTTCTGGAACGTTTTATGTTTTCCATTTTCCGACCTTAAATTTTTTTTGTGCAAAAATGGCTTGTTCACACTCTCACTCCTCGTCACTCGTGGTTTTGTTAAAATAATGTGCAAAATTTGAAGGTGAATAATTCCCACTAGCCCACCACTACCAATACCACCACCACCACGCCATATACTATAACGTTGCCTGCCTGCATACTCCAGCCATCAGCAGCAGCAGCAGATCTCTCAACATCATTCCTTCCTGCCTGCTATCCACACCGCAGTTCTTCTCATTCACCGACAAGAAAGACGTCCACTTGGGAAAAAAGAGGAGAAAGACAACACTCACTACTGACAAATTATTGAGCTGTTGTCTATTTTCAGTATTTTCATCAATTTTTAAAGTATTTTCAAATAGAATAACTAAACTAACTACTGGAAATTCCGTACCCACCACCACCCAACCCACTTGGTCTATCTGTATGGATGGATGGGGATGGATTGGATAAGATCGACCTAGTGCCTAGTCAGGTCCAAAAGATACGAAATTATAGAAATTAGGTAATTTCTTTTGATTTGCTTATTATATTCATTTCGTACATTATTAATATTGCACATGTTTTGCTTTGAGAAGAAAACACGAATAAAATGATCTCAATATGCAATTTTAGTATCTTGTTGTGTGTGTTCCATAGGCAAAATTGTACAGTAAACTCAAGTTGCAAGTGATTGATTGATTTAACAAATGGAGGAAGTTCGAAACGACGGGAATAACGTGGAGTTACCCAACCCTGGGAATGGTGATAGTAGTCAGATTGTGGGACTTGTTTATCATGAAAATCTTAACGTTATCCTTGTGGGGACGGGAGATGGCAAGTTTTTTGTGGTCGACCCTACTTTACGGGATGTCATTTACTCTACCACAGTTCGTAAGTTATTTTGCATTAACATATTCCTGGATTAGGGAGAGGATTATTTTATTCATCTTTGACGTACAGGAAACCCAGCATGCTCAACACAATTACCAGCGGGATCCCCCACTCGTGACTGGAACTTTGGTATTGGCATGGACAAAGTGATTGTCGTGGAAGGAAACTATATTGGAATAAGGGCAGAATACAATGGGATACTTCTTCTTGGCTCTGTTCTTCAAGGTCAAGTCAAATCATCCAAGGAGGAGGTGCAAATTGAGCTCAATAAGTCAGAGGTAACTTTAGTACATACATGTTCAACAAAATAATACTTTGGACAATGATGAATCGGTAGTTTTATTGCTGTATTTCTTTGTTTAGGCTGAAAGCTTATTCCACTCACTCTCCGCACTGGAAGCGAAAAATAATTACCCCCCAGAAATTTCTACAGTACACTTGCAACTCAAGTCATGTCTGAACAAAGAAGTCGAACCGGGTTCACCTCTTCTGTGTGGAAAGATGGAAAAGGTAAATAAATACTATCATTATAATAGTATACTTACACTATTTATTTTAATATTCTTTTCGTGTTTTTAGTGGAACACAATCAAACTCGAGCTGCCGCATCACCTTATAAAAAACTGTGTCCAAACCCTGGTCACCGAACTTGTGAAGAAGAATCATTACATTCCCCAGCTGTCTATTGCATCCTCTATTCTCGAGAGACTCAATATGATTCACCCCGTTGGAGGAGGAAAAGACCAAAGGGAGAGACCAAACAGAGTCACTCTTGACTCTGTTTCTTCTACTTCGTCTTCACCTCCCCCAGTCCTCGATAAGACTCAAATGTTCTCGGAATCTGCGAGACTCGACACATTTCATAGTTGGCCACATGCAGATTACAAGTAAACGCATGCATAAGGATATAGAAAGTTAATTAAAACGTGTATCTAACTCACCTGATGATGTATTTCTTTGTTTAGATGGGCCCTCCCTGATAAAATGGCTCAGGCCGGGTTTTACCACAATCCCAGCGCCAACGGAGATGATAGGGCGCTCTGTTTTTCATGTAATGTTTGTCTGGTTAGTTGGGAACCTACGGATGAACCTTGGTAAGACATTTGTTTCATAATATTAATTGTATACTGGTCCGTTTATGCTTGCTGTGATAGGTCTGAACATGAACGTCATTCCCCTTTCTGTCCATTCGTCAGGGGCGAACATACCCATAACGTTCCTCTCAGTCTTTCCTTCGCTACAGCACCCGCTATATGTGTGAGCAAGATTGGAATTGGCTCACCCATCATGGGTCCCTCGTCCTGTCATGCTGGGGCAGTCGTTGCATACTCTCAGGGTCATGTAGTCGTATGGGAAATTACAAAACAAGCAAAGGTAGAAAGAGAAATTCGAAATATTATTCTTTGCAAGATTACTTAATATTTATGTGGACATTTTCTTCCATAATAGGAATTGGTGCAAATTGAAGTTACTCCACGGCATGTAGTTCAAGCTGATGAGCTTCATGGTGTTCCTGTTTCAAGTTATTGTGATGTTGCCCTTAAACCAAAAGAGGCTTGGGTGATGGATACTTCTGAAACTTGTTTGGGATCTGAGACGGATACGACTAACCTCTCCGATATTGTAAAAAAGTCTCTTGAGAACAATGTCACCACCAAAGAAAACGTGATTCTCCACTCTGTCGCTCTTTTAGGCTGTCCAACTCTATCTACAGATACTCCCACAGAGAAAACTAAACCTGTTCCTCCTGCCGTAATAGTGGGTGGAACTGTTCTCCGAGAAAATTGTCCCTCAACTCCCTTCATCCTAGTTTATGATCTCGGTTCCAGTGCTGTTCATCTTACTATCAACGAGGATTCAGGCAGCAAATCTAGTGACGATTTTTACACAACTTCTGGTGGTGGAAGTACAGGTAATTTATATTAGTTCAACCTTCCCAAAACATACTCTTAACACTGGTGCAAAACATTGTTTCAGGAACGAAACAAGAATCCCAAGCCTTCGAGGAAGACGCATTTACCTCCTACATTTCCGAAGGTGAACTAATGTCAGATTCTGTGAGTATATTTTCGGACCTAAATATGTCCGAGTCTGTTGCCTCTTGTCCTGGAACATTTATCGAATTCCCTGCTGTAATGGGAGCTGGGCCACAAGAGACCCTCAATCCTCAACCTGTATCTACATCAATTCCTCCCTTCCTTCAAAAGAAAAAGGATGTCGCAGCAGTTAAAAAGAGGAGTGGTGGTGGGGACCCTTCAAAAAAAGACAAGGCTAAGAATGATTCATCTAGCAGCGTGTTATTGTTGCAAGGCGTTCCGTTCCCTCCAGAAATTGGGAAGGAGGACATAATCATTCAAGAGCTCCTTCCAACCCTGGATGGACTTCAACTCGTTATAATTCTTGGTTCGAAAAAAGTGGAGGAAGGGTCAGTGTGCGGTGCTGTGATTTCTCACAAGATTTATATCGAATCCACCTCGATCCGGGTGTCTAAGGAACCCACCTGCTTGAGAAAGATAACAAAGAGGAACGAACTAGTTGTCCGAACTTGTTACATACCTCCAGACAATGGAGATTCACTTCTTGCGACGGCTCTCTGCAGTGGAGAAGTTTGGCTCTGGAAGGTACAAGATCTCAGTCTAACTAGTGTGATAAAAAGACCAGGAAACGAGCTTAATGTCACAGCAGTTTCTTACGTCTCAAGTAGGTTATACATTATATAAATCATCATTTTAATTCTTTATCCAAAGCTATTAATTTTCGTCTCTGTTTTTAGGCCTGGAGCGACTCTGTTGCGCAACATCGTCCAGAACGCTTGAATTTTACCCAGTGAATCCATCCCCTACTTCTGATAGTGACGGTTGTGAAGAAGAAGACACAGTTGTTGTGAATCAATCAACAGAATCAAAAGTCATTCCCATCCTCTCTACGTCGTCCCTTCCAAGCTCTTCAAACCAAGGACCTTCCAAGGTGGACGGACCAACACATCCTCAACTTGCTTCGCTACCCTTGGAAGATCCTTCCCTTCTTGTGAACCAACCTTTGGCCATCTCTTCCCTTAAAAGCCTTCTTAACCTCACCCACTTTGAAAACATTAAACCATCATTTTCCGCAGTAAGTCAAACCTAGATACCTAGATCTAATCTAATTTGACCCCCAATCCCAATATGTGGGATTATTGATTGCACAATTTACTAGCTAGTGTCTTATCTAATCTAATATAATACTTTTACAGAATGTGTCTTCCTGTTGGCAAAAAGTTATACAGGCCCAAAAAGAAAGGAAACATCCGCAACATTTGCAACATAATGAGAATGAATTTAATGGGAGTACACTAACTTGGAAGCTTCAAAGGAACAAGTATAGATTGAATTAAAAATTATTTGCAATTTTGTTCTCATTAATTTTTACAGTGATTTATTATTATTTTAGAATATCTAGAAAAGAGCATGTTTTCGAAATCACTCTGCCAAAATCTACCCGGGTCGGACATTTGGACCTTAAGTTTCTTCTGCAACCCGGCTGTGTAGCAGCATACCTTCCCTCAATAGAAATCACACTTTACCGTGCTCTTCAATCCAAGTCCTCTAAAGATGCTTCTGAACATCCCACCCCCACAAAGAAAAAGGTTGAATTATTCAAACTTCAAAACAAGAGCAAATCTAGCCCTTCCAACGAATTTCTCACCTCCATCCATGCTGAGCTGGTATGTGGGCCTTTAGATCTGGGAGCGTATGTTGATCTCTCCGCGACAGGGGGGACAGTGGTGATGACTTCTCCCTCCATGATACTTAGACGAGGCCGCAATTTTTATTTGCACATTAGAGCCAAAAATTTGGGTAAAGTTGAGAATGAGTCGTCGCCTCCACCCCCAAATCCAGCCACCGTGCCCACATCAACTGAAGCGGCAACGTCTACCCGGAAAAAAATAAACCAAGGGTTGGTTGCTGTGTTGGCGTCACACCAAGAAAAGCTGGCGTTTCAAAAGGCTAAATTTCAAGGGATTAAAACGGCCTTAAAAACAGGCTGGGGAAAAGAATCAATGGCAGACATGGCCTCCGTAGAATTTTTGCCCTCATTCCATCCCCATTTTGGTGCTGGTAGTAGTATTTCTTCTCCTGGAGGGCATCACCTTCCCGTTCAATTAAGCTATAAGCCTCCAACTGGTGCTGGTGACTCATCTACCCCGGCTGAAGATAAACGAAAGGATTACACTGGATGTGATTGGTTGAATGAAATCTCCATTACGATTAGACAAGTCAAGTCCACCTCGCATCCGAATGAAGAGTAAGTTAAGCTTAAGGCATTCTAAATTCCCGTAAAATGACGGACTTACAAACTTGATCAATATTTATTATTTTCAGCTATGAACGGAAAGCCTTACTCACATCTCTCCCAATATTTTCCTCCCTGCTGAAAATTGCTACCTTAGAATCTGAGGAAAGTTGCTATGCTTCACAATCCGCTGCCTTAGATTTGCTTGTATGGATTGCCGCTGTGAATTTGTGCGGTCCTCCTGCTCCTGGTGCGTCAATGTCACCTTGCCAGCTCAAATTTATTACAGCTGTTCAGGTAATTTGATATTTTAACCCATTTCCATATTTTATTTATTCTTGCATACAGCTATTACTAATTTCCCTGTTACATATACAGGATAAATTGGAAGCGTTGGCCATGCATGGAATTCTCATGTCGGATAGATCCACTGCTCACAAATGTGCCAAATTGCTCGTTCTATGCATCGAGTAAGTAATTGTTAATACATTTAGTTTGTCCAGCTATTCATTGCTTAAATTTTTTTTACAGAGCATCTGAAAACTTTTACACCACAGATGAACTGAATTTTTCGAAACATGTGCTTCACAGTCTTTTAAATTTGCTTCAATATATAGTCTCGTGTGCTTCTGCGGGCTCGTTACAATGGTATTTTCTCCTATTAAATCGGGTTCGGGGCGAAAATCTGGGGTTAGCAAGCGATTCTCTCCTCGCCATATTGAAAGATGTCTCCTCCGAATTGCGGACGAGGGCGGATCCACTACATTCTCTTTTAAGAACAAGGTAAGACATACAGATGAATAAGTCTGGATTCAGATGAATAAATCACTCATTGCCTTATATTAGATTTGGCCTTTACGGAACGCCTTTTGAACCAGAGTTATTCGAGCTGGAGATCCCACCCGTTACTAAATCCTACTCACATCCCCTTACCTACGCCGGCCTGTACGGGGCGGAGACTCTGCAAAACGTTACTGGTTCCGGCACCTTTCATCTTTGGGGCCTCAAAGACGTTGACTTCCGTGATCTCCTCGTAGGGAATCCGGTGTCTGTAAAATGGTCCAAATTGGGTTCGCTTTCCCCTAAGCAACAAATTCAAGGCTTACTGGAAGTGGAACCACTGCATTTCACCTGTCATGCGGCTTCAGATGGGACGCGAATAGAGAAGATAGACTTGGGCATCAGTACCTCCTCCACCACGACGGTACCCTTAGCCCCCTCTCCCTATGAACCATATACCAACTTGCAAACTGGGGAAGGATCCAAAAAGAGCGAACACCAACCGGATAAAATGGAACATATGATGATGCTTCAAAAAGCATTGAAAATGGACGGAGGATCGTCGTCGGATGTAATGTTTGATTACATAGACAACCTTAAATTTATGGAGGGTGGCGGCGGTCTTTCTTCTTCATACAAAATGGTGGAGTTGCCGTACTCTAATAATCCGGATTTGTTAGCAGCCCTCTCACATGCTGGACATCATTTGTCGGGTAACGTGCTCACAATGGCGATGAAACCGGGGAACTCGGGAGGAGTGACCATTGGAGGAAATGTCGTTAATCCGGGTAAAATTACGAGCATCTATTCACCCATATTTCAATCGGTCGGAATGCCGACGTTGTCTCATTTTGCTGCGTCACCTTTGGGTACGTATTTGTCAATATACTTCAATCAAATAATAATCTCCGGGTATTCATATACTTGGAAGTAACTAACAATGTATGTCTATTCTTTAATAGCGTCGCACGGTATCCCACCCCCGTCTCACCAACCCTTAGCTTTACCATCGATACCATCTGGCCCGTCAAAATCCTTGTCTACCGGTGCCTTAAATACGTTTGCTACATCAAAACCAGGAACATCTACGTCCACCAGCAATTCTGGTCCATCTAACCCAGACAACGATGGATTACGTCTTCTTCTCTCCCCCTGGCAGCAGATGATGTACGTTCCACCTCAACAAGCCATCGTCATTGATAGAATGCATTCCGGGGCGAGGAGATTCGTTGTCCTTGATTTCGGAGCCCCCGTTCTCCTTACAGATATGATAATTCCATCCTGCACTGATCTAGTCTCACTCTCCATTGACATTTGGCTCCAACGAGAAGACACAGATGGTCAGCGACTCGTGGTTGCTTCGGATATTGGTGTACGCACTTTAGTCGTTAGCGACCTTCAACCCGCTGCTATTTGCAGATATTTGAAAATAACTGTTATTGGACGGTATGGCATGGGAACGACAAAATGCCGCATCCCACTCGGTCTCTTTTATGGTCACACAACCCTTCTGCCGAACGACATCCCGTCTTCCGGATTGGTTCCCTCTTCCCCTGAAGTGGCCATCCTTACCCCAGTTAATGTACAAACACACCTGTCTGTGTTGTCCTATCTTTTGGAAGATATTGGGTGTCGTTATCAGTTAGCATGTGCAAAATTAAGAAGACTGCTGGAACCGCTACTTAAACCGGAAATCTCTTCTATTGACCATATCTCGTATTATTTGCCAAAAGGGAAGGAAAGAAATAAATTGGGGTTAAATAATTCGACAGATCAAACTATTCTTGCCGCATATCAGGTAAAATTTTGTTCATTTTTCTTTTCTAGCATTGATTTAATCTCAATATATATTGTCGTTTTTCTAGGAATGCATCACCCTTCAACAACAACTCAACGTAGCCAAGAACGTAGTAAAGCGTTTGCAAAAGTCGCTTGCACCTATGTCTTCCAAAACGTTTGAAGCTCTCCCAGAAATCTCTACGGATAAAGCGCATCTCTTATCCGAATTTTTGATTGAAACACTACTAGGAATTAGTTTTCTCGCGTCGAATGCGCCACTAGGGCCAAATGTGAATACTTAAATACTATACTCACTTCACAACACTTGTTTAATTTCATTTTCATTTTATTGTGTAGCTAATGCCATACTCGATGTACTCTCACATGAATCAGTCCGTGTGTGAAGCACTTTTTCGCAACATTTGTGTCTTAGAAAATGGTCAGGTTCAACTATCAACGTGCATGCTCATGCTCCGTGTGTGCGGCTTCCAATCATGGTATGTAAAATTAATAGTCAATAATTACTATCATGTAGTATCTGGAATTGGTCAAAGAATTTCCAACTACAATTCCCAACTCTAATCAAATCTTGAACAATTTACTTATAATTTGGAAAAATTAATTCTGTAGGTGGGGAACGTTTCTCGCATCCACCTTGAAATCCTTATTTTCTTCGGGGACCAATTATCTGTTCCCTCAGGACAGGTGGGATATAAGTTCTTTTGAATTGAATTTCAAATTAATTACGTAATTAATTTTACTAATTTTTGTAGAGTGTTTATTCTTCTCGTGTATTTGGGACAAAAATCTCTCCTTTCATGGCAAAATTCTCACGTATTGGAAAGTGCTCTTGAGCTGTTACTGAAAGTTTTAGCTCCCGTAGAGTCGACAAAAGGATTCCTTTCTTCTAAACTAGACATGACTTTACTTGGTTGGGTTGTGATGTACCTTTGTCTCTGTTTGGATGGGATCAACTGTACCTTGGCTTCTTCCGAGTGTGGAAGTGGTGGTAGCAATAATAATTTAGGAGGAAAGAAAGGGAGCAAGGACAGGGAAGGAAAAGACGGTTGGTGACAAATTCATATATAATCTAGCTCCAAACCCAATTGTTCAGCAGATGTTTTGATAATTTATAATTCAATGTTTACAGTGAGTTGTGCGTCCTCTCGCTGGGATTTCATTCAAGGTGAATCAGCCCTTTATCGAAGAATCGCTGGTCCTTCCAAACCTCAAGAGTATAGCGGATTCCGTCGGCGCATTCAGAAAAAAATGTTAGCCGCTAAACAAAAGTTGGAAGAATTAGACTCTGTGGCCACCAATTTGAGTCAAGTTAGCCAGCAAGTATGTTGTCACCTGGTCTTCTATTTACTTGTATTACAAGGTGTCTTATACAGTTTAATCTAATCTTTATTCTTTCGGTTTTTAGCAAACACCTGTCGGTCTTGGGATGCAATTATCCGCATTAGGGAACAAAATCGAAGCAATCAAACAGAAACAAGCCTCCATTGGAAAAAATATAAAACTCCAATCTTCGAAACACTTTAAAGATTTGCTACAAATGCGTCGTTCAGAAATGATGTTGAAACGTAGCGGCGGGTGTGGTCAGACTCCAACAAGTCATGAACAAAGCTTTGCCTCCTCTGATGTGGAGATTAATCTGAATCTGGATCATAAATTATGTCTTCAAGTGGCTAAAAATTTGGGACTTCTTCTGCTTCGGATGGATTCCACCTGCCACTCTGATGTATTTTTAATCACTTGCAAATCCCTTGCCAGGTACTGCATGGAAATATGTGTTAAATATATATGTGCAAATTGTAAATGGATACTCCCATGACTAAAGGATTGTTGACTAAAGTGATTGTTGACCCTTTTTTCTCATTTTCCAGAATTGCTACTGCGTGTCGACCCGCGATTTCTATTGGGTCCATTTTTAGCTCCGAGGGGTTGATTAATCTGATTCTGAACGCGGTTGGGTCTGATTTTATTAGACAGAAGAATTGGAGTTCCAGTTGGGTTTCACATGCCGGTAACTGAATGAATAACATAGATTTATAGAAAATTTCGGCCAAGTAATCTTATTTTACAACTTTTTTCTTGTAGTAATGTGCCTCATCCAAGACATTTTAGAGGGAGAGAAACTCTTTCCGCGGAAAAGTGGTTCCAAAATAACAGAAGAGACTGAGTCAACTTCTCCATACTCGGAGGATATTATGTCCGGTGTAGAAGAAAGTGGTGGAGGCGGCCCTTCCACATTTCCCCCTGAAAATAGTGCTATCATTGACAATCTCTTAGCGGATGAGTTGGTGGATGATGAGACTATGGACGACGTAGATGCGATACAAGGTACGAGTAATTAATTATATTGCAAGCACTGACTGTAATTACTAATTTATAATTCGATTGAATCAAGTAGCAGCAATGAATGATCAATCCGCCTCCATTCCGATGGACGTTTGTTCTTCTGGCGAATCAGATGATAGTGATATTGACGAGTTGAGTGTCCATTTCTGTGTTCCAGACGCTTCCGATCCACTTAGTAGTAATAAACCGGTCCCACTTCCAAAAAAGGCTAACTCATCTTCTACTAAACGGCTGGCTCCTTGCGCTACCAGTGTATCCACTGCATTGGATGCCCGACTCGAAAATGGTGTTGAAAGCACAACTGAAATAAGACTGAGAATGATGGCGGTGGTTGACTCAGAAGTTCTAAGTCAGTCTCTTAAAGCACCAATTGAGGTACAATAAGATACAAAATCCATACA